>JAODAL010023217.1:0-63130 GCA_025379985.1 Phyllomedusa bahiana
CCCTCCCCTGGTGTTCACATTTTGATACCCTGAACCAAAACAATACCTTACAATTGATCAACAGTACCTCGCCATTGCCAGGCTTCAAGCAGGATGCACTCAGACGGAAGAGGCCACTGAGCTTAGATTGTCACAGAGTGTCACCAGCAGGGAGAAAGGACAGTGCCTATGAGAACATATAATCTACAAGGGAGCAGGGATGAATCAGAAGGTGAGCGAAGGAGCTGTGAGTATGGTGGTGTAATAGCAGCCGGGGTATTGTAGGTTGCAGGTGATCCTAAAAAGAAGGGTTTTCAGGTCACTTCAAGGATTTAAAGGCAGAAAACAGTCTTAGGTGTTGTGATATCAGTTTCATGGGGGATGCACAGGAGGTACCTTGGAGGTGGTTATATGAGGAGCAGAGATTACAGAGAGGGACATCCTATAAGAAGCGGAGATTACATGAGGGACGGTATCTGGGTATTAAGGCAGAGATGTAATAAATGTATATTGTATGATCAACCACTCAGTTCTGATGCCTCTGTCTACATATAAATTGTCCACCTGCTCCCACCTTATACAACTATCCACTAATGATCCTGGATGGATTCTGCTGCTGGACCGAATACAGTGCTAATCCTGCCAATCTTTTACACCTAAAATCTTAAAGGGGTTGTCTCACTACATTGATTCACCTTACCTCAGTCCTGTTTTCTTGGTTTCACTTTGAATTCAGGGGTGTGTTTACTGGCTTCTACAAAGCTGCAGTAGAAGCCAGGTCTGTAGCTATAGCAACCGTGCGGGCAGCCTATCGGGATAGATCAAACAGGTTCTGTAGCTATAGCGACTGAGGAGCTGATGCACCCCATACAAGAGGGGATATCTAGGAAAACGTAACACTGTTAATGACATATAATTGCAAAGTGACATGTTTTTGCAAGATCTTTAACATAAAAAGCAATCCTTTTAGTGAGACAACTCCTTTAAGCTCATAATAAATGTGCCTGGGACATACTGCACCAAAATTGCTCCACTTTTTGGTCCATTTTAAGACACTTTTCTGGTGCAGCCAAATAAAAAAATGAAGGCCTATGTAATCTGATACCTCCAGCCATATTCCTACCTACACTCATCTCCTGCTCCAGATTTTCTGACCACCTGCTAAAATCCGCACTCAAATATTCTCTAAAATCCATGGCTTGTAGGGGCTACATCAGTTGTAGAGTATGAGCCCAGGCTTGCCCTACTTAAAAAAAAAGGGAAACTTCTTACAAATGACCTTATGTTTAGCATTTAATGTCTAATGTAATATCTTAGGGCACGGGTGTCAAACTGCGGCCCTCCAGCTGTTTGTAAACTACAACTCCCATCATTCCCACTGTTATAGATTATACAAATGCACGATGGGAGTTGTAGTTTCCCAACAGCTGGAGGACCGCTGTTTGACACCCCTGTCTTAGGGTCATTTGTATGTACTTTCTTACCAGAGCTCTGGTAGTCAGAAACACTGCAGAGCATAATTAGTAAAAAGTCTACAAGTTTGATGTCAGTCACAAGGTATTAGATGCTAACTGGGGTGTGTAGTCTGGGACTGAAGACCTTAATCTTGTCCCTCCTTGAAACCTAACACCACAGAAACAAATTAAACTCACTGTCCAAAAAAAAATTACCTTGCTACAATGTTGCTGGGTTGGTTTTTCCAGCTCTTTACTGGTGATCCACACCCTTAGCTCAAAGCATTACTGGCAATTCCATTCTACAACCTTTTGACCTTAAACATCTAAGTAAGAAAGTAGAAAACACCAAATCTGCAACCGTGGAGTGAAAGCTGCCACGTTATCAAGGCATAAAGCACAGGTTTACTCCCCGAGCTGAATGTTTCATAAGGGACAATACATCAGAAAGTCAACATTGGGAGCTCAAAGTACACGGTTTCCTGACCGGGACCTGAAGTTAATGTTACAAAGTATTCGGCTTGTTTAAAATTTTCAGTCTCTTTTACTTTATTTTTTACAGATACTATAGATTTTGGAACATAAAGATCGTCAGATCCCAGTCTGTCCAATATTTTGATATATTTTATATTTTCATCTATAATTATTGTTGTTTATTCTATATGTATTTTGAATAAAGTATCCAGCTGCTTCATTTTTTATTTTTTATTTTTTTTATTAGGCTCTTCCACAATAGTTCTGCATGCAGTGCTGTTCATCCAGTCCAAATGACGGAACCTAATGGATATAAGCCGAGGTTCATCATACTATACAATTGATCTTGTGGAGCATTGTGATTAAAGGGGTCGTCTCACTACAAGGATTTCTTTTTAAGTTAAAGATCTTGCAAAAACAAGTCACTTTGCAATATATGTCCATTAGCAGTGTCCTACCTATTCCTAGATATCCCCTCTTGTATGGGCTGCATCAGCTTCTCAGGTTGCTATAGCTACAGACCTGTTTGATCTCTCCTGATAGGCTGCCAGCACTGGTTGCTATAGCTAAAGACCTGTTTGATCTAACTTGATAGGCTACCAGCACTGGTTGCTATAGCTACAGACCTGGCTTCTACTGTAGGCTAGTAGAAGTCAGTAAACACGCCCCTGAATTCAAAGTGAAACCAAGAAAACAGGACTGGCAAGATGAATCAATGTAGTGAGACAACCCTTTTAATGTTATAAATAAAAGCCACAATATCATTGTGAACAGAGCATATTTTTCCCATTATATCTGTAAAATTATTAAAATTGTCTGATATAAAAAAAAAAATGTAACTGCATGTACCTTACTAAAAGATTCTCATTTAATGGGTCCCATTTCAGGACTCATAACTAACAGCCCATAGCCCAGCAGAGACTACCAAGGACATCTCACCATGGAGGACTGGGCATATCCATGCTTTACAAGGATAGCCTTAGTCTGAATCTCCACTGCATCGGACAAAAAGTGTCCGAAAGTCGACCGGCTTTTGTCCGATGCAGAACCGCGGTTTTTGTCACGTTTTGCGCAAAAACGTGGTCAGTTCTTGTTTTTTTGCCATCACACGTACAATTGATTGTATGGGAAGATGATGAAAAAACTCAAAGCATGTTGTATAATCTGCCGGCGCCAGAAGATGAGCGGATGGAAAAAAACAACTTGTGGAGACCACAGGTCATTTTTTCTATTTTCGTCTATGGGGCTGCCTGAATGATCGTATTTTCGGCGGTTGTAAAATCCTAAAACCGCAGAAAAAATAGTCACTCACCCCAATTTTCATTTCCTACCTTTGTTCACAATATTATGCTGGGATATGTGGTGCCTATCACCAGCAAAGAACTACAGCTCTGGTGATATACACAATGCAAACAAAGGGCGACATGTCCCAAAACCCAACGCAAGTTTTTTGGTCTATTTTGCGGCAAAACCACTTTTCATGCAATATTCTTGTTGTAAATGAACTGTTGTACACCAAAACTAGGTGCATTATACGCCGGGCACGATACTTTGTAATGCGCCCAAATATGGTGCATTGTGCACCCCCGTCGCGCAATGTGCCTATTGAGGCATATTACATATGTTATGCGCCTCTGTCAGGCCATGCGCCTCGATAGGTGCATTACATATACTACCAATGATATGCAAATGTCCCCGCAGTGTTGCGCAATGCGCCTTTTTTGACGTGATTCATCTTTTTAGGCAAATTAAGTTTTTTATGCAAGGTACACCTGACCCCAGATTTTTGGAAGGATCGGACTTTCAGGCGCACTTTACACTGATTTAATGCGCCTAAAACTGGGGTGGAAACGCCCAAAGTGCTGAATTTCACATGATGAATTCTGTACAAATAACATAAACAGCAGCACATACCCATGGGTTACAGCTTTGCTCCTCTGAAGCATACTTGCCAACTTTTGAAAACGTACTTCAGGGAGATTTTGCATTGCTCGGCTCTGGGGGAAGGCTGATTGGGGGATCTGGTGTTACCCAGTTTTTCTGACTGACAATTAGTCTATCCAGTGCCCAGGAGAAGTAAGTGATGCCACATCGCTCAGCTTTCCTCCAGAGCCAGAGAGGGTGTTGTCACGGCCCCTGGGTGCTCCTGTGACCCTCACTCTGGGTCGCAGGTGCACCTGTGCCCCAGCTGCGGGCGGCGCCTCAACCCACATGTTGGGCCATGGATGCACTCACAGCTTGGCATGGGGCTACTCCACTGTCCTCATTCCCAATGTCTCTGCTCACCTAGGGAGCGGGGACATGCGTGCACTGGCTCTGTTAAATATAAAGGGCCAGCGCACTGCTGATTTGATTGACCCTATTTAACCCTGCATCTTTTTCCTGCCAGAGAAAGCGATTTCTTGTGTTTCATTTCTATACAGTGTACCATACCTATTGCCTCCATCCCTTAACCACGAACCTTAGCCACCTGTCCTGACCTTCCTGCCAATCCCCAACTACGAGCCAGGCTAGCGATTCTGTACCATGCCACACCTCAGCTGCCACTGCTGGCAAGTCGCGATAGGGGTAGCGACCTGGGGCTTGCTTGCCGCAGCAAGTCCAACCCGCTTTGCGGCAGGCTCTGGTGGAAACCAGTGGCTCCTTGTACTCCACTCCCTGGTGCAGCTTACACCATCACCTGCAGTGGTACAGCGGATCCACTACTCCAGCCGTTACAGTTCGATCCGGCCATGGATCCCACTAAGGTACCTCTACCGAGTACCGCTGACCTCACCACCATCATGGCCCAGCAGTCCCAGGTGGCCGCGTTTCTGGACTCAAGATCAGCCAGGAACTTCATGGACGCTTCCCTAGTGACCAAATATCATCTTCCGGTGGTCCACCTAGAGAAACCTCTGGCCATCTCCTCAGTTAGCGGGGAACTTCTCCGCGACTCCATATAGTTCCGCACCATACCGCTGTCTCTTCTCGTGGGGCCATTACATAAGGAGGAAATTTTGTTTTACGTTTTACCCCGTTCTTCCTCAGCAGTTCTTTTGGGTCCATTGTCGGACTGGAGTGGCTAGGGACCACTAGTATAGATTATTTTAGGGGCCCACCCTACAGGTACTGTAAATGACTATACATGCCTCCTATATGCCGCCTCTTGCTTTCTGCCTCTCTTTCTCTGCCTTTATGCCTCTCCTGGGGATTTATATGCAGTTAAAAAACAACTCCAAGTCTACCATGCTCAGGAGCCCAACCGGGGGATTCCCCTGTGGACCAGTCCAAGCCTGTTTGGGTCTTCCGTGGCTGCAGCATCATGCCCCTATGCTTAACTGGAAGAAGGGTGAAGTCACATGTTGGGGACAAGACTGCCAGTCTCGCTGCTCAGTGGCACCTTGCCCAGTGCACTCTACTTCTCCACTGATGTCTCCCACATTTCTGCCGAGTCTGCCTGCTCCATATCAGGACTTTGCAGGCGTCTTTTAGGAGAAACAGGCACAGACTCTTCCTGCACATCGTGCTTATGATTGCCCTATAGACCTTCTGCCCAGTAATGGTCCTCCAAGGGGTAGGGTCTACCCGTTGTCTGTGCCAGAGACTTAGGCCATGTCGACCTACATACAGGAGAATCTCCAGAAGGGCTTAATTCACAAGTCTTCATCCCCCGCCGCTACCGGGTTCTTCTTTACTGAGGAAAAGAATGGTTTGCTATGCCCCTGTATTAACTACTGCAGTCTCAACAAAATAACTGAAGAACCGATACCCACTAAAATTAATCACAGACTTCTTTGACTGACTCTGAGGTGCAAGAATTTTTTCCAAATTGGATTTGTGGGGGACTTATAATCTTGTTCAGATCCAGAACAGTGATGATGGTTTTTTTCAACCCCCAAAAAGACGGGACACTTTGAGAAACCGGGTGATTTTTTTTGGTTTATGCAATGCACCAGCGGTATTCCAGGAATATACCTGGATGACCCCTTTTTTTTCTCCCCCGGGCCCTTAGTGCCCTCACCCGATCCATTTTTACCCCCGGGTTTGCTGAGGAAAAAAACGATTTTCCACGAAATTTCTCTTCCACCGGGCCCCTTTTTTCCCTTTTCGGGGGAAAACATCATCTCAGAAAAAGGTTGCAAAGGGGGTCCCCCCAAAGATGTTTTGCTTTTTTTGGGCAGTGGCCAAGACCCGTCATCTCCGGGGCCCATACAGCGTTTCCCTGGGCTTTGAAAAATTTTTTCCCGCCATTTTTTTCCCACTTTTTCTCTAGGGGGGGGGCCCCGATTGTAGAAATCACCAGGAAAAAATTGGAAAACTAAAAGCTCTGGCCATCAGGGGGCCAAAAAAGCCTTCTCTAATTTTAAAGCCCTCCGTTTCCCCAATCTGAACCCCCTTTTGTCCCGAAGGGGTTTTGAGCGATTTGCTTTGGGGCTATCGAAAATCAAAATCGTATAAAGTGATAGTCGGCCGCAAATCGAAAAGGGTTTTTTCGATAGTGAGGGATAAATTTATGGCGAGGGCCCATTAAAGTCTATGGGAGGGCAACAACCCCTTTTCTTTAAATTACACCCAAAAAGGCAAGGAGAAGCTGAAATTAAACCCCACAAAGTCAAATGGAACATGCAAACATCTTGGGCCCCAACACACTTGGTTATAAAAGTCACAAAAAAAAATTTGTAACAGACATTTAAACTATCCCTGTCTTGTCCACAGCCTGCCCCTTTTAAAACCGCATCACCCACAAATTAAAAAAGTCCCCAAAAAAGGCCCAGTATGTTTTAAAACCCATCTGTTACTTAAAAGTTTGGACATTGAATACCCCTGTCTGGAAGGGCAGAATGACCCCCAAAAACCTCCCATGCCCCCCGATTTTAAAAAGTGCCGGGGAAAAAAGGGTTTCCCTTTAAAACCACCATTTTAGTTTCACTGGACATTGACTATCCCTTTTCCGGGGGCCAAATGCATGACCCCCAAAAACCCTTTGCTGCCCCCCCCACTTTTAAAAAGTCCCGGGAAAAAGGGGGTTTTTCCCAACCCCCAAATTTTAGTTTCATTGGACTTTTAAATTTTCCCTTTTCCGGGGGCCACACCCAAGCCCCCCCAAAAATTCCCATGCCCCCCACATTTAAAAAGTGCCGGGAAAAAGGAGTCTTTCAACCCCCTTTTTTGGGTTTCACTGGGACATTAAATTATACCCCTTTGTTGGGCCCGCAGGGACCCCCAAAAACCTGCATTGACCCAAAATTTAAAAAAAAGGCCGGAAAAAAGGAAAATTTTTAAACCACCATTTTAGTTTCACGGGGGACATTGACTTTTTCCTTTTCCGGGCCAAGCATGGGGCCCCCAAACCCGGTTTCATGCCCCCCACATTTAAAAAGTCCCGGGAAAAAAGGAGTTTTTCAACCCCCCTTTTTAGTTTACTGGAAATTGGGATTTATAAAAATGCCCGGGGCCACAGCATAAACCCCAAACCCTGCATGCCCCCCCCACTTTTAAAAAAGTCCCAAAAAAAAAAAAGGAGTCTTTCAACCACCATTTTATTTTTAAACGGGGACATTAAATATCCCTGCCCTGGGCCACAGTTTGAGCCCCAAACTTGAAATGACCCCCAAAATTTTAAAAAGTCCCGGGAAAAAAGGGAAAGTCTTTAAACCCCCCATTTTATTTTTAAATGGACTTTGGGAAAACCGGTCCGGGGGCCACGCATGAGCCCCAAACCCTTTCAGGGCCCCCCAACATTTAAAAAGTCCCGGAAAAGGGGGAAAAGTTTTTAAAACCCCCTTTTTTGGGTTTTCACTGGACTTTGGAAAAAACCTGTCCGGGCCCACGGGCATCCCCCCGGGGGCCGGATTTACAGTGGGTCCCGGTGAAAGCCCAGGGGGCGCCCGTCATCTATTAAAAGCAGGTTTAAAATGCCCTGAAGACGAAAGGCCAACAAAAAATGTCGTGGGAAGCAGGGGGGTGCGGAAAGGGGGAAAGTGTGAAAACTCCACCCCTTCCTCTTTTCACAGTAAAAAATGGGTAGCGCTTCCCCCTCCGTTATGAGGTGGCCCAAATTTGAGTTCATTTGGGGAAATATGGGGGGTTTAAGCCCCCTGTTACACCCGGGGTGCCCTTTATTTGGGGCATTTTTTTTCTCATTTTTACTCAAGTTTTGGAGGAAAATTTGGTCTCGAAATTTTGTTCTCGGGTCCGGGGCCCCAATACCCCATGGTCCTTGAATAACCAATTGGTAAAATTTTTCCCTGTACCTCCCTTTGACAAATTCAGAGGAATTTTTTTTAACAGCTATTTTGAAACATGAAAGGGTTTTTTATTTATTTTAAAATTTAGAAAACAAAATTTTTAAAAAATGGAGGGGAACCCACCATGTTTTTGTTTCTTTTTTTTTTCCATTGTTTTAAAATGGGTTTTTTCTCAAATACAGGGAATTGTTACCCTAGGGAAAAGGATCTTGCCAAAAAACAAGTCATTTTGGGCTAAATTTGTGTCCTTTTAACAGTGCCCTACCTATTCCCTTTTCTGACCCACCATCACCCTTGAGCCACCTTGACAATTGTAAAGAAAAAAAGTCGTTGGGAAACAACATTTTTTTTTAATTTGGGAAACCTGTAGTTTTGCGGGCATGTCACACCCAAAAATCCCCCCAAAAAAATTAAAAAAGAAAGGACCCCTTGAGCCTTTTTGGGTTTAAAATTGGGGAAAGGGAAAAAAAAATGTTTTGGTTAGAAAAAAACATTTTTTAAAAATAGGCCCTGTAGTTACCTGCTTTGTCACGCAAAAATGCCCCCCAAAAATTCAAAGAAATAAACCCTTGGGGCCACTTTGGTCAAATTGTAAAAGAAAAAAATGTCTGTTAGAAAAAAACCATTTTTTAGAAAAAGGACCTGTGGGTATAGCTCCCATGTCACACCCCAAAAAAATGCCCCCAAAAATTAAAAAGATGACCCTTGAGCCCTTTTGGTCAATTGTGAAGAAAAAAATTTGTCTTTTAAAAACCAATTTTTTTTTTAAATAATGGGGCCCTTGTAGTATTGCTGATTTAAAAGCACCCATGACCCCAAAAAAATTATAAAAAAAGGGACTTTTTCACCCATTTTAAAAAATTTTTGGGGAGGGGAAATGCCACGGGGGGCCACATTTCTTTTTAAAAAGGCCCAAAGGGATTTTTTGTTTTGTATCTAAAGTACATGACCCCCCCAAAAAAATTTTTAAAATATGCCCTTTAAAGCCATTTATTAAAAATTTTTGAGGGAAAAAAATCCCCATTTAAGAACCCAACCATTTTGTTCCAAAAGGACCATGATTATTGTGTATCTCACGAAAACATGCCCTCAAAAACCATTGACAATGGGTTTTAAAGTTTTTGCCTAAATTCTTTAAGATGGGGGTAAATGGAATCGGTTTTTGTCTTTGAAACCTTGCGTCTTTTACGTTCCTCACACCCAAAACCAGAAAAAAGGGGAACTTTTGGGGGAAAAGGAGAAAAAAAATTCCCCATTTAAGAAATGTTAAATTTTAAAAAAAAGTTTTCAAGAGGCCCCATTTCGGGTTTAAAAAGGAATTTTAAAAGTGGGTTTTTGGAATTTTTCGGTGCCCCTCGGCAAATTGGGGGCCCAAAAACCCATCATCAGAGTTCCCACCTGATTTTCTTGGGAATAAAAAAGTAAACGACCCCAAAAATTATCTGGGGAAAAACCCGGGAAATGCGTTTGTCTGTAATGACTCCTCCAGCTGTGTAAAGGGTCCCGCCCAGATAGGGCCGTGGCTGTGGGCGGACAACCCCTCTTAGGGCCCGTGGGGGAGCGAGCTGGGGCCATTGTCCATTTTGGATCCCCAAAATCATTGGCCCCGGGGAAAACATCCAAAAAAAACGGTTTTGAGACCCCAGTTTAGTGGTGCCCCATGATTTTAAAGCTGATCTCTTGTTTTTGGGATGTGTGCCCTCCCATTGCATTCGTTGGTGTAGGTGGGTAAAAAAGATTCCCAGAGGTCACCCATTAGGCTTCTCCCACCTTCCCTGCTGATGCCGCTACCCCCTCTTGGCCTCAAATGCTGTCACGTCGTGATTTTGGGTTCCACCGTGACTTTTGGGGGGGGAACGGGGGAAGCAGACGAAAACAGATGTCCCCGTTGCCCCAATCAGCAAGGTCTCCTTTCCCTGAAATTTTACTTTTTATTTGGGTGGGTGGAAGGAAAGGGGCTGATTTTTGTTTTGTACCGGGGATCCAGGAGGGGGGCCACCCGGGTAACTGTTTTTTTTTTTTGAGGGCCCTTTTAAATTTCCCGAGGATCATGTTGGGGGAAAGGGGAGCATCCAACCCACAAATGTGAGAGTTTGGAGCCTTGATTTCCCAAGCCTTTGGGCCCCGAGGGGCACTAGCAAATGACTTTCCTCACTTCCCCCTCCCCCTAAAATTCGCGCCAACCTCTTTCCAAGGCAGGGCGTCGGAAAACCACCCGGTGTCTGGGGAATACCCTCCTCCTCACTCCTCCTCCCCCGTGCCCCCGGCACAGCTTAAACCCCTGACTTCCCTGAGTTGATCCCAACCCCTGAGAGCTGATGCCCCAAACCCTTCCCCACGGGCTCGGGGACCCCGGGGAAAAAAAATGCCCCTAATAAAGGGCCCGATAAAATTTGTGAAACTGTCGGGCCTTGTGGATTTGACGGGAGAGAAAGGTTTCCTTTTGCCCCGCATCTTTTTCCCGTCTCCTTTTCCGTCGCGGGGCCGGGGGGGGACCTGTTGTTTCAGGTGTAACGATGTTCCAGAACCCAAGTCACCACAATTGGCTCATGTGACAAGGGCCCTTTTCCCCCCAAATGACCATTTTGGTGGGTTTTTCTAAAATGGCAAGGTGGGCAGAGCCCCTTTCACCCGCCCCCACTTTTCGGTGGTTCAAAACCCGAAAGGGCCCCTACCGCTGTTGTCAGGCCCTTTTGTCAATTCGTAAATGGTAATGGCATTGCGTGCTTTCCACAATCGTGGAGCCATTGGGGGAGGGTGGAATTTTTTTTTTTTTCCCGCGTGTTGCACGTCAACAAAGAGAGGTTTGGGCGGGGGGGGTCGAGCTGACGCTGAACGCAGCCCGGGCGGGAAGAAGGCGGGGGTACGGCGGGGGTGGGGGGGGGAAATCAGACCTGAGCCTTTTCAGCAGGGGATCCCCGGGGGCCCGGGGGGGGCTCTTTGAAATTTTTGGACGACAAGGGTTTATGACATGTGCCAGGCAAAGGGGTGTGCTCCCGCCTAAAGAAACTTAAGGGGGCCAGCAGATTTCCCCCCGTTTTTTATCGCACACCACCTTTTCCCGGCCCCAAGGTTTCTTGTCACCCAAACCAGCGCTCGGGTCTCGGGTTTCTTAGAGGGCCGGGCCCCAGCTCTTTGGGGCCTGGTTGGGGGGAGGTCTCCAAGGCAGATTAATTTTAAAAAACGGCCCGGTGTTCTGGGCCCCGTTTATGCCCCCAGAGGGACCCTTGGGGGGGAAAAAGCCCTGCACCAAACCCTGGGGTTTTGAAAGAGGGTTTTCCCCCCGGCCTGAGAGCCCCCGGGGCACCCCCCCGGAGACATCCACCCAAACTAACCAGTGAGCTGTCACAGAGATTATAGCGGCCCTTTGGGCCCTGCCCTTTTGTCCATGTGTCGGTGGGTGAGATGGACTTTTTCCCGGGCACCCGATGCCCGACAAAGCGCTTGAAATTTTAGATGACAGTGGAGGGGCCCGGGCAGGGGGCGGCTTTTTTTGGCAAAAAAAATTTCCTGCTGGGATTGGTTATTGGGGGCAAGCGAGGGGGGGCCTTTAAAAAATGGCGGAACCCCTTTTGTGTCCACCAGATGGAAAGGCAAATTTCAAAGGGCCCAAAAAACCCGGCAATGCCGGGCGTTCAGGCTTTTGGTTTTTGGGGAGTTTGGGTTAAAGTGTTTTTTTTGTCCCAAACCTGGAAGGAAAAGAAGGCTGGGGTGTAGTTGGGCCCCGCTTTTTTTTACCCAGGCGGGGCAGGTGGGCAAAAAATTTGGGGGGGAAAAGGGGAAGGGAGTTTGTTTGGGGCTTGGGGGGTGCTGGTTTTTTACCGGGCCCACGGTGGGGGGCCCGAAGCGGAGGTTTATCCTGATCATGGGTCTTTAGAGGGAAAGGGGGCTGGGGGAACGCTTGGTGGGGCGGAAAGGGGGAGGGGGGCGGGGACAGAGGGTGTGACATTTGGGTTTGGGGGTCGGCGGCGGTCTGGCCTTTTTTTGGAAAGTGTTCCCTCCAATTTTTAAAAAATCATTCTTTGTGCATTTTGACTAACTGTTTGGTTTGGGGGTTAAACCTCTTTTAAGGGGTTTTTGTTTTTACTTATGCCCTTTAGGCAAAAAGGGGATTGACATGTTTGGGGGAAAGGGGCCCGGCCCCAAAGGGAAAGGGTTGAGAGGGGCTGGACCTTTTTGGGCGATAAGGGAGGAGGGGGTTTGGGTGGGGGTGGTGGGGAAATTTTTATTAGGGATTTTGGAGGCCCTTTTCCTTTTTTTTTTAAAATTTTTTTTTAATTTCCCCAAATTTTTTCTCCTTTTTTTTTTTTTTTCCTTTTTTTTTGTTTTTTTTTTTTTTTTTTTTTTGATAAAAAACCCTTAAAAAAAATTCCTTTTTTTTTGGGAATTTTTTTTTTTTTTTTTCCAAATTTTTTTTTTTTTCCCAAAATTTTTCTTTTTTTTTTTTTTTTTATTTTTTTTATCAAAAAAAAATTTTTTTTTCAAATTTTAAAAAAAATTTCCCTTAAAAATTCCCCAAAAAAAAAAAAAAACACCCCCCAAAAAAAAACCCAAAAAAAAACCAAAAAAAATTTCCAAAAACCCCCAAAAATTTTTTTAAAAAATTATTTTTTATTATATCATCCAAAAATAAAAAACCCCAAAAAAAAAAAAAAAACCAAAAAAAAAAAAACCCCCCTTAAAAAAAAAAAAAAAAAAAAAAAAAAAAACCAAAAAAACCCCCCCCAAAAAAAAACACCCCCCCAAACCCCCCCCCCCCCCCCCCCCTTTTTAAAAAATTTATTTTAAAAATTAATTATAATTTAAAACCCCCCCCCCCCCCGCCCCCTTTTAATTTCCCCCCCCCCCCCCCCCTTTTTTTGGCGGGAGTTGGACCTAAAACCCCCTTATTTTCCCCCTACCTTGGGTGGCGGGGCCGGGAAAAAACCAAAAGGGGGGAAGGTAATTACCTCCCTAGGTGCGGTTTGCCAAAAAAACCGGTCGAAGGGGAAGGGTTTTGGCCCCCCAACGGAAAGGTTTTTTAACCCCCTTTGATTTAAACCCTGGGGAGCCCAAAAACCCCTTTTCTGCCCATGACCCCTACCCGGTTTTCCCTTTTTGGGGCAAACCCTTTTACGGGGGGTTAAAGCTTTTGGCAAAAAATTTCGGTGGGTTTTTTTCCCCAGCACTTTGGGCCCCAAGGAGCACCTTCCCCCTTGTCCTTTCCCCCACTCCATTTTTTCCCCAACCCCCCTCTTTGCTCGCCCTTTCCACCTGCATTTCGCTCCTGTTAGAAATATTAAAAAAATTTTAGAAAGGGATGGAAAAAGTTTTTGGGAAAATCTCTTTTTAAAAGACGGAAATCCAAACTATTCTTTAAAACCCCCTAATCAAAAACAAAATTGCTGGGATTCCCAAAATTTTAAATGCAAGGGTGTTATCAAACAAATCTGGGACTGGGCAAAAGTCCAAAAAAACACCTATTTTTTTAATTTTTTTGGGTTTTTTAAAAGGTATTTTTTGCCCCCTTTCAAAATTTACCTTTTGGTGAAATAGAATTGCTATTTTAAGGTTTTTCGTAGATGCTGGTCAATGAAAAAAGTGCGGGTGGCAAAAGTCAAAAAACAAGTAACTGTTATGGGTTTTGGGTTTTAATTAAAATGTATTTTTTGCACCTTTCAAATTTTTCCTGTGGTGAATATTGAATTGCTAATTTTTTAAGATTTACGGGAAGGGTGGTGCCCCCTTGAAACAGGGGCCCGGGGGGCCGCAAAAGTCAAAAAACAAATGGGTGTTTTGTTTTGATATAATAAACTGTATTTTTTGACCTTTCAAAATTTCCCGTGGTGAATTAGAATTGCTGTTTAAGATTTACGTTAAAAATGCTGCGGTTTAATGAACAGTGCTGGGTGCGCAAAAAATTTAAAAAAAACCCTAATGTTTTTTGTTTTTTATATAATTTAAAATGAATTTTTTTTACCTTTCAAATTTACCCGTGGTGAAAAATAGAAATTTCCCGTTTTAAGAAATTTTCGTAGTGCCTGCGTCAAAAGAAACAGTGCTGGGTGCGCAAAAATCAAAAAACACGTAAAAGGGTTTTGTTTTGATATAAAAAAACTGTATTTTTTTCCCCCTTTTAATTTATTGGGGGTGAAAAATTTGAATTGCTGTTTTTAAAATTTAGTAGATGCTGCGTCAATGAACAGTGCCCGGGTTTCGCAAAAGTCAAAAAACCCCGTAAATGTTATGTTTTGATATAATAAACTGTTTTTTTTTTGAACCCTTTTAATTCACCTGTGGTGAATATTGAAAATTTTGTTTTTAAAATTTTCGGGGAGATGCTGCGTAAAAGGAAAAAGTGCGGTGCGGGAAAAGTCAAAAAACAAGTAACGGGTTTTGGGTTTTTATTTAATAAACTGTTTTTTTTGCACCTTTCAATTCAATGTGGTGAATATAGAATTGCCCGTTTTAAGTTTAAAGTAGATGCTGCGGGGCACATTTAACAGTTTGAGTGGCCCCAAAAATCAAAAAACCCCGTAAATGGGTTTTTTTTTTGATTAAATTTAAAATGGGATTTTTTGCACCTTTCAATTCTCCCGTGGTGGGAAAATTTGGGAAATTTCCCGTTTTAAGGGTTTTTTGTAGATGCTTCCCCTTTAATGAAAAAGTGCTGAGTGCGCAAAAAATCAAAAAAAAAACGAACTGTTTGTTTTGATAAATAAACTGTATTTTTTTTGCAAATTTCAATTTCACCCGTGGTGAATTTAAAAATTGCTGTTTTTAAGGGGTTTTCGTTTTGATGCTTTGGTCATTGGGGGAAAAATGTGGGGGCGCAAAAGTTTAAAAAAACACGCAAATGTTAAAGTTTTGATATAATAAACGGTTTTTTTTTGCACCTTTTTAATTTTATGTGGTGAATATAGAAAATTTCTGTTTTTAAAATTTCGTGATCTGGTCAAAGGGAAAAGTGTTTGGGGGGGCGCCAAAAAAAATCAAAAATCACGCAATGTTATGTTTTGAAAATTTAATTAAACGGGTAAATTTTTTTCACCTTTCAATTCACCCGTTGGGGGGAATAAGGGAATTTCTGTTTTTAAAATTTTTCCCTAGATGCTTTCGTCAAAGGAAAAAGTGGTGAGTGCGCAAAAATCAAAAAACACTAACTGTGAAAGGGTTTTGTATGATAATCCGGGGGATTTTTGGCCCAAAAAAAAAACCTTGCTGACTACAAGATTGCTGGTTTTTTAAATTTTAAATGCCCAAAGGGGGATATATCAAAAGTCACAGGTGTAAGGGGGAAAAATTTAAACACCTATCTGAAATGGGATATGATAATAAAAGGGGGAGTTTTGCAGTAACAAAAGAGACCTGCAGTTTAAATAAATAATTTATGTTTATCCAAAATAAAATTCAAAGGGCCCGCCCAATTTTCCCGGAAAAATTTTTTAATAGCAAACTGTTAAAAATAAAGATATTCCCACTACAATGTATACACTAAGTCTTGGTGAACTTTATCCAGTGTTTTTAAAGTTTAGGCTTGTCTGTGTTCGCCCGCGAGGCCCCCCCCCCCCCCCCCGCTACCCGCCGTGAATTTAACAGCGGTAGATTTGTTTTTAAAATTCTCTAGCAAAACTACATAAAATGTTCAAATCCCTAATCTAACTAAATTGGAAGGATCACAGCTAATAGTAGGGGTTTCTCTGTGCAGAAATAGACTAATTTCGCTGAGCTGTTTGGCCACAGGCAGAACGCAGGTCCTATCCCTATGAGACGCTGAGAGACACTGAGGCTGAAACAGGAAACGCTGTTCTATGTAAAACGAGGTCATGTGATTTTTCCAGCCAATCGAAAACCATACACATCCCGTCATGACGTCGCACACAATCTCACCCTGCTCTATTCTGTAATCTGATTTGCTGGCCGCCAAAAATTACGGGAAGCGCCGAAAAAGGCGCGATCTTAATAGATGATGTACAGTTTTTTAACCTTAATTATCGCATGATCTGGAAATTTCGATCACCATAAAAACCTTGCCGATTTCAACTTTGTCGATAAAAATCGCTCAACACTAGTCCGGAACAGATGCTTCTTCCGTGAGGGCAGTCTTCACACAAAAAGGTCCCAAGGGCAAGACACTATCATGTGGATTCTTCTCTAAGATGTTCTCTCCTCCCGAAAAGAATGACACAATTGGGGATTGGGATTTACTGGCCATCAAGCAGGCCTTAGAAGAGTGCCACCACTTCCTGGTGGGGACTCGGCACCCAATCAATATTTACACTGACCACAAGAACCTCCTTTATCTCCAGACGGCTGATGCTCTTTCCTGTGCTTCTGACATCAGTGGAGAAGAGGTAGCCCTTTGGCACATTGTTCCTCCTGAGTGTCTTATCTCCGCAGCTCCCATAGATCTCCAATGTGTCCCTCTGGGTAAGATGTACGTGCAACCTGCGCTCTGAAAAAAGATTCTAAAATGGAGACATTGCTTTCTGGTGGCTGGGCATTCTGGTGCAAGAAAGTCTTGTCAACTAATTTCTTGTTTAGTGGCCAGATCTTGTTAAATATGTTAAAGAATTGTGGAAACTTGTACTACCTGTGCTTGCAACAAAATGTCTCGACTCAAGCCAGCAGGTCTGCTAAACCCTTGCCTATTACAAAGAACCCGTGGAACCATATAGCCATGGACTTTATTACCGACCTTCAACTCTCCTCTGGTAATACCGTAATTTGGGTAGTCACCGACCGCTTTTCTAAAATGTCACATTTCAACCTGTTACCCAGTGTGCCCTCTGCCTCATGCCTCCCCAGTCTCTTGATCCAGCACATCTTCTGGCTGAATGGACTGCCTCCATTCAGTTTGGTGTGCACTTTGTTCCCAGCTGCAAATTAACCTGGATTTCTCCTCAGCTTATCACCCTCAGACATTTTGTCTATGCATACCAGGATGACTGGTCCAGTTTGTTGCCATGGCGGAAGTTTTCTTATAACTCCCTAGAGTCGAAGTCAGCTGGTGACTCTACATTCTTCATTGTGTATGGACAACACCCCGCCCACCTCTCTCTCTGTCCTCTCTTCTGATGTTCCCGTTGTGGATAATCTGGTTCAATATTTCACGGTCATCTGGGAAGATACTCTTAAGCCCCTTCAATGCTCTTCTGCTCAAATGAAGACACAAGCCGATATAAAGAGAAGGCCTCCTCCGTCATTTGCTCCTGGTGACAGAGGAGGATATCCTGAAACGTAAGTTACTCCTGAGGGTCTTCCAGGCCAAAAAGAGGGGGACGCCAAAGGGGGGGGATGGTACTATCACAGATGCTCTTGCGACCCTCACTCCGGGTCACAGGCACACCCGTGCTCCAGTTGCAAGCGGCGTCACAACCCACATGTTGCAGCTCCTCACTTGTCCTCGCTCCCGATATCACTGCTTGCTGGTGTGTGCGTCCCTGCACCTTAGGGCGTGCGCCGGCTCTGTTAAATTTAAAGGGCCAGCGCACCGGTGATTGGTGATAACCAGACACTGACCCAATTTTACCCTGCCCTTTGCTGTGAGATCGAAAGTGCCTTGTAGCCTAGAAAGCGTTTCTTTGTGTTCCATTCCTATTCTGTGTACCGTACCTATTCCCTCCATCCCTCGACCACGAAGCTTAGCCACCTGTCCTGACCTTCCTACCTGTATCCAACTACGAGCCAGCCTAGTGATTCTGTACCATGCAGGCAAGTCGCGCCAAGGGTAGCGCACTGGGGGTTCACTTGCCATAGCAAGTCCAACCCGCTTTGTGGTGGGCTCTGCTGAAAACCAGCGGCCCCTTAGACTCCGCTCCCTGATGCAGCTTACACCATTGCCTACAGTGGTACAGAAGATCCACTACTCCAGCCATTACAGGTGTGAGACTGCATTCATCCATTAAAAGGAATTTATCACAATTTTTTTTACTAATTAAAACCAGATACTGATACATATTCTTTTCTTCTAAGCTGTTTGTTATCTTCTGACTATAGATTTTTTAATTATGTTATCTATATAGGATTATGGGCGTAACTACCGGGGTAGCAGACATAGCAGCTGCCACGGGGCCCGTGCTCTGCTACCCCAGTAATGCCGCTCCTCCGGCCTGAGCGTTCAGAGGCAGCGCTGCCCGGTGGTAGCAGAACGGAGCGATGCTCCACTCTGCTACTTCCCCTGCCGGCCCTCTGTGATCATGTGGGCGGAGCGGTGACGTCACATCACCGCACCGCCTGCGCTGAGCAAAGCGGCCGGAGCGCGCGCAATGAGGGATGGTGGACGGAGGTAAGTAAGTGATTTCTTATTTTACCTGCCCTGCCTCCCAATATAGCCCACCCTGCCTGACTATATAGCCCACCCTGCCTCCCTATATACCCCTGCCTGCCTATATAGCCCACCCTGCCTGCCTATATAGTCCACCCTGCCTCCCTATATACCTCTGCCTGCCTGTATATATAGCCCACCCTGCCTGACTTTATAGCCCGCCCTGCCTATATAGGTCACCCTGCCTAACTATATACCGCTGCCTGCCTATATAGCCCACCCTGCCGGCCTATATACCCCTGCCTGCCTATATATAGCCCACCCTACCTGACTATATACCCCTGCCTGCCTATATACCCCTGCCTATATAACCCCTTACCCTGCCTATGTAGCCCCTCCTAAAGCCTGCTTGTATAGCCCTATAGCCTCCTAAAGCTTGCTACCTATATAGCCCCCCTGAAAAATGTCTGTTACTTATATGGGGCCCTTTAGCTACCTAAACCCTGTCTAACCTACCTATATGGTCCCTATAGCCCACCCAACCCTGTCTACCTGTATGGCTCCCTTTAGCTACCTAAAAACCCTGCCTGGGCTACCTATTTTGCTCCCGATAGCTACCTAAACTCTACATGTCTACCTATATGGCCCCTATAGTCTACCTAAAGCCTGCCTGCCTATTTGGGCACGCCTATAGCTTATTTACCTACCTGTCTACCTATGTGGGCTCCACCTATAGCCTAGCTACCTGGGGCCCACCTACAGCCTACCTGTGGTCCACCTACTGCATACCTCCCTTTACCTGGGGCCGAAATTACTGCCTACCTAGTGCCAATCTCCCTACCTGTAGCCTTCCTACTAATTGAGACCTGCCTGTCTACTGCCTACCTACCTAGGTCTACCTACCTGGGGCCCTATGTACTACCTACTCAAGTCTTACAAACCCTTTACCTACCTGGGGGCCTTTCCCAAAACCTATATAATGGGGTCTACCTGCTTATATGATCGGTGGGGTTTACAGGCCATAGCTTTTAACACAATCTCCAGGGGGTGAACCCTTTTGTTCTCCCCTCTAGGAGACTGGGCCTCTAAGCTATGGCCTGTACCCACTCTCCACCCAGGGGGATGTTTGTCAGAGTTTGGGGGGCAGGGAGTGAGGTGTTGGAAAAGTGAGGATTCTAAGATATTTGTGTCCAAATCTGCAGGGACGAGTGGTGGCCAGGAGAAGTCATCATGGTGGTCGGGACCAGATGCAGAACACAAGGGAAAGTCAACGACTCGTCAGAGAAATGTCACCTGTGAGTCACAAGATGTAACTGCACTGTAATCACTTACATGTCTACAGAGCCTGTGTACACTGGTGTCTACCACTATATGGTGACTGTATGGGTTTAAATTACAGTCTGTAGAGCACTGTGTACATTTGTATTTTACCACTTATGGTAGTAAATTTGATCTTTATTCATTAACCCCTTTAAGGACCCAGCAGTTTTGGCCCTTTCCCTGACCCAGCCCTATTTTTGGGAAATCTGGCATGTGTCACTTTATGTGGGGAATAATTTTTGACACTTTTACCTATCCATTTTGATTCTGAGATTGTTTTCTGTGACACATTGAGCTTTAAGTTATTTAAGAAAATTTTACCCATACAACCCTTGTTTTTTTCGTGAAAATATCAAAATTTCATGAAAAATTAAAAATCTGTGATTTTGAGAGTTCCAAATTTCTGCGTGCAAGACAGATAATATTCCCCAAAAATTTAGTTTATAACTAGCATCTACCATATGTCTACTGTTGGGTTTTGGCATCATTTTTTTTAAATGTCTTTTTTTTTAATGAAATTAGAGGGCTTAGAAATTTAGTAGTAATTTCTCACATTTTAAAGAAAATTTGCAATATACCTTTTTTTAGGGACCAGTCCAGTTCTGACTTTGGCTTTGAGGGGCCTTGTATATGAGTTTACCCCCATACATGTTTCCTTCTAAGAAACAAAGACCCTTAAGCTTTTTAAAACAGGTTTAAAAAGTTTGTTAACCCTTTAGGTATTTCACACAAATTAATCAAAGTGGAGGTGAAATTTCAAAATTTCACTATTTTTGCAGATTTTCAATATTTTATCCATTATTCAATGGTTTACGGTAAATGTGACTAGGTAAATGAAAATTTAAATATCAATTCCCCCTGGTCTGCCTTTTTTTAGAGACATCCCATATGTTGCCCTAGTGCATTTTTTTGGCTCACCCATAAACCCAGAATAGGAGGAGCACCAAACTGGACTTGGGTCTATTTTTCAATGCAATTTTTATTTAGGCGCCTTTTCAGGTTTGAAGAGGCCCAAAGGTGCTAAAACTTAATGAACACCCCTAAAAAGACCCCATATTGGAAACTACACCCCTTAAGGTATATATACAGGCGTGTAGTGAGTATATCGACGCCACAGGTGATTCACAAATTTTTTTTTAGCATTAGGCTGTGAAAATTAAAACTATTTTTTTTTCCAATAATCTGCAATTTTAGCTTAAAATGTTTCACATTTACAAGGAATCCTGGAAAAAATAACCCCAAAACTTTGTTAATCAATTTCTTCCAAGTTCGGCAATTCCTTACATGTAGGTGTAAACTCCCTGTTTGGGCGCATGGCAGGGCGTACAAGGGAGGGAGTGCTATTTGGCTTTTGGACCGCAGATTTTGGTGGAGCAATGTAGTATTTGCAAAGCCCCAAAGTACCAGAAGAAGTGAAACCTTCCAGAAGTTGCTCCATTTTAGATTCAACACCCCTCAAGGATCTCATATAGGGGTGTATTGTGCATTTTGGTGCACTGGTGTTCCTTCGTTTTTTTTGCATTTGGGCCATGAAAATGGGGGGGAAAAAACGCAGTTCCACCATTGTTTTTTGGGCTTTAATTTT
The DNA here is from genome assembly GCA_025379985.1 of Phyllomedusa bahiana. Classification (NCBI taxonomy): domain Eukaryota; kingdom Metazoa; phylum Chordata; class Amphibia; order Anura; family Hylidae; genus Phyllomedusa; species Phyllomedusa bahiana. The sequence continues at coordinate 21,289 of JAODAL010023217.1, forward strand.
ACAGCGTTCGCCGTGCACTGTAAATGATGTGATAACTTTACTATGGGGGTCGGTACAATTGCAGTGGTATAAATTTTATATAGTTTTTTATGTTTTATTACTTTTACACAATAGAAATAGGTCTATGAAAAATTGCGTTTTTATGTTGTCCTATTCTGACAGTCATAACTTTTTTATTTTGCTGTGTGCAGAGCTGTGTAGGGCTTTGTTTTGTTGCGGGGTGAATTGATGCTTTTATTGGTACCATTATGGGGTGCATACAACACTTTGTTCACTTTTTATTAAGGTTTTTGTGAGGCGTTTGAAACAAAATACAGCAATTTCCTGGTAGTGTTTTTTATTTTTTATTTTTTATAGCGGTCACTCTGCGTTAGATATGACATGCTAGCTTTACTCAGCAAGTCATTACGATTACAGCAATACCCAATTTGTATATTTTTTTTATTTTTTACTGCTTTTATACAATAAAAACACTTTTATTCAAATAGGAAAACACATTTTTGCATCGCCATAGTCTGAGAGCCATAACCCTTTTTTTTTTTTTCTGTGTATGGAGCTGTTTTACAGGTTTTTTTTTGCGGGAAGAGTTGACGTTTTTATTGGTATCATTTTTGTGGGGGCAAGACTTTTTGATCAGTTTTAAATCCGTTTTTTGGAGGTCAGGGTGAAGAAAATACTGCAATCCTAATAGTGTTTTTTATTTTTATTTTTAACAGCGCTCACTATGCAGTACCCATAATAAGTTAGCTTTACTCTGTGGTTCGATACGATTATGGCGATACCCAATTTATATAGTTTTTTTATGTTGAAGCACTTTTAAAAAAAAAAAAAGTGTTTTTAGTGTGTAAAAGAATATTTATGCATCGCTGTCTTCTGAGAGCCATAACTTTTTTATTTTTCCGTATACGAGCTGGGGTTAGGACTTTTTTTTTGCGGGATGAACTGACGTTTTAATTGGTACAACGTTGGCGTTTATAGACGTTTTTGATCACTTTTATTCCATTTTATGTGCTGCGGGATGAACAAAAATCTTAATTCTGTTATTGTTTTTTTTTTTACGGCGTTCACCGTACGGGTAAATGAACATGACAGATTTATAGGGCAGGTCATTACGCACGCGGCGATACCAAATAGGGGTACTTTATTTATTTTTGATCTTTTTTGGGGCGATTGGCGTTTGTGAAGGGGAAAAGGGCGGTGTACGTGTTTTTATTTTGTTTTTCGTGTTTATGTTTTACATGTTTTTCACTTTGTTTACTTTTTTTTTACTTTTTCACTTTTTTTTTTACTTTTCCCCATAGAGGATTTGAATAAGAGATCTTTAGATGCACAGCTTGTTGCTATGACTGGTTCCTATGACAACTGTCAGTCACAATGCCGGGCCATGCCCACAGGGCACGGCCGGGGGCATGTGACGTCAAAGACACCGGAAGGCATTCCCCTTTCCCTCCGTGCTGTTTTGTCAGAGGGCAGGAGCTGCACAGATCGCCCGGGTCCGTGCGCTGCTGCCGCCGACAGAGACGCAGGAGGAGCGATCTCCTCCTGCGTCTCCCTTAGTTATTGCGACCCGATCGTCGCGATAATTAAGGGGTTAACCCCCCCCCCCCCCCCCCCCCGGATGTGATCGCGGGTCGGGGCCGACGCTACGGGGGTGTCAAACTGTAATATACAGCTGACACCCCCGCCGATCGCGCGAACTCTGCTTTAGCGTTCGCGCGATCATCAGGACGTATCCATACGTCCAGGTGCGTGAACCACCAAACGACTTGAACGTATGCATACGTCCAAGGTCGTTAAGGGGTTAATAGTATAGGGGTATTAGTCACTTTATGGTGGTAATTTGTGGTCTTGTTCTGGCAGTATAATCCGGTCCATATGTAGTAATGTTATTGGTAATGTTAATATGGGTATAGTGGCAGTGTTTGGTAGCAGTATGATGGGGATATCTATGGTGAGGTGTTCACTCCTTGTATTATCTAGTAACTGCATGACTTAAGAGCATACATGCCAACTCTCCAACTTTGGCGGGGGGATCCCGCTAATGGGGGTCACCCCCGCCACACCGGCAGAGTTGGTGAACCTCCCGCCGGGTTCTTTAAATGGCCGCGGCGCCAGAGTAGCGTCAGGACGAGTCTCACTGTGCAGGGAGGAGGCAAGATGGATCGCTCCCCTCCTCCCTTCTCCCCCTGTATGTAGAGCGCCGGTGTGCGGTGTACATACAGATCAGCGTCGCAGGCGGTGTGACGCGCGGCTGCACTCACTCCCCATGCGACACTGAGTCGGTCGGCCGGGAGATGTCCGGACCTGGCCTTGCTGCAGGGAGCCTGGTGAGATGAGTGACTTTTATTATTTTATTTTTATTAGCTGTAGGGGGGCTCTACCTGGCTACAAAGGGGGCATCTACCTGGCTACAAAGGGGGCATCTACCTGGCTACAAAAGGGGCATCTACCTGACTACAAAGAGGGCATCTACCTGGCTACAAAGAGGGCAAGTCTTCCATGGCTTCATAGGGGCAATACCTGGTACTTTGGGGGCTCTACATAGGCATACAATGGGCGGGCATCTACATGGCTACAATGGGGATCACCCTGGCTACAAGGGGGACTAATACGGCTACAAAGGGCGGGCATTCATGGCTACAAAAAAATGGGGGCTCTACCTGGCTACAAAGTGGCACTTCCTGGGCTACATAAGGGGGCACTTCATGGTACAAAGGGGGAATCTACTTGGCTCAATGGGGGGCTCTACTGGCTACATGGGGCTCTTCCTTGGCCTACAATGGGGCTCTAACTGGATTACAATGAGGGAATTTACCCTGGCTACTATGTGGGCTCTTCCTGGCTTACAAAAGGGGCACTACTAGGCTACAATGGGGGCTCATACCTGGCTACAAGGTGGGATCTACCTGACTACAATGGGGGGCTCTACCTGGCTATATGTGGGCTATAGCTGGCTACAAAGGGGGCTCTACCTGGCTAACAAAAGGGGGCGACTACCTTGGCTACAATGGGGCTATAGTGGATACATAAGGGGGCTCTACTTGGCTACAAAGGGGGCTCTCTTGGCTAAAATAGGGGGCTCTACCTGGCTACAAGGTGGAATTTTACTTGCTGCAAGGCGGCAATCCTACTTGGCTAACAAGGGCATCTACCTGCCTGTAAAGGGCACTACCTGGTTATAGGGGGCTTACTACCTGGCTATAAGGGGCGAGCTATACTGGCTAGGGGGGGTATTCATTAACCTGGATTTATTCCAAAGCCAGTGTTATGCACAGTTAGGTGGAGTGGGTGTGGCTTTTTTGTAGGGCATTTGGCACACACCGCCCTCAATACAATCTTCCTACATTTTCCTACTTTCAATAGTTGGCAATGTTCGCTTAAGAGGTACCGGTTTAAATGTTCCATGGTCCCAAGGGAAGGGGGGGGGGGGGGGTTTGGTGGCCATCCAAAAGCTTACTCTGGGGCCCAGGCTTCCCTAGTTACACCCCTGGGCACGGCTATCTTGCCTGAGCCACTTTTAACAGCATTTAGAGAGATGCTTTACAGCTGCTCTATGGACATAAGAGCCTGTGAAGAGGAGCAAACCCATTGACTTCCATAGGACAGTTTTCTAGACATGTTCTGTGCGCTGGGAAGAAGTCAATGTGCAGGGAGGGGGAAAGGCTGAACTGTGACTATCTCCTATAGTGAATGATGGATCTTGTTTTATCTATGCACTGGTGTCACCTTTCAGCATAATCCTGCCTGTGCTGATAATGAGGAGACTGCTGAAAAGTTTTCCGTACTCAACAGGAAGAGTCAGACTATTATTAGGCCTAGTGGTCAAAGTGAAATTTCAGGATTTCAGAAAAATATTGATAATGATATGGAAAATAAAAGAAAACCAAAATTTCTTTAAAAATGTGTTTAACATGAGTTAAACAATAGGTCATTTTCTTATGACATATTCAGAATGAAGTACGTGTTGTGCTTCTACAGCTGATTTATGCCAGGCCAGCTTTGGAAGACTTGCCGGCTCTTAAGCATGGCAGACCCAAAGGCCATTATTGGTCTTTTGACTTTAATGACAACCATTGGCACTCTGTAATTGCTATTGTGAATGCTGATGGATAGCCCCCTCCCTCTGTTAACCACCTAGATGCCGCAGCCACTACTGATTGCAGCATCTGTTAGGTTAAGAGGCCGGGATCAGAGCTAGCTCCTTTCCCAGTCACTGCAGAGTACATTTCAGTCAACTGCAGATGGGGCGGGCACAGCTTCTGAGCCGGCATTATTCATCCAGCCCAGGAGACTGGCTTGCCTTCTTTTCCTGGAATTTTCCAGATGATCCAGAAGGGTTAAAAAGTATGTTTTAAAAATGAATGGGGCTGAGCTGCAATACCACACACAACCTGTAGACAGCTGTGGCACTGTGTTTGGAAGAAAGCATCCATGTTTTTCTAACCTTGGACAGCCAATTATTGTTATTTTACTAGGACTTTCTCCTAAGTGTAACTTTACTAATATCATGTAAACAAGTAAAGGAACAATGGCTCTAACTGGCCATCAATGTAGAAAGTGCTACTAATTGTCACCATTCATGCAATGAGAACAATATAACCTGTCATCTTCCCATTACCTATAATTAATATGTTCACAACCGATACAGTAACTAAGTGCCCCCCATGCAGCTTGTCCTAACTTGCTGATCGTCCGTCACCCCGTGCTCTTAATCCGCTCTAGGACGTCTCCCTATAACCTGTTCTTATTGTGTCCTGCTGGCTTTGTTCTCAGGGTGTATTTACTGCATAAGCCGCAGCAGGCGATGCACTCTGCTCTGTGATGAGGGAAGGGTGAGCAGCACTGACGAATTATAGCACTTTATGCTGAGAATAATTACAGACGCTGGATGGTTGACACTGCCGCATTGACCAGGCCCATGCATGCTTCTTGGGAGATAGCAGATGTCTTTATTGCAACTGGTGTCTCTTAAAGGGAATGTGTCATAAAAAAATGAGTCATTGTTTAAGTCCCATTTTTATGTTAAAAACATTTTGTAAGAATTTTTGGTTGTTTTTTTTTATTTTTTTATATTCTCTTCTATAATTTGTTTTTAATTTTTCTTAAGTTCTTGCAGTTGTTCTCTTTGGCCTAACTAGGCCTTGTTTGCGCTGCTTTTTTAACAGCAGTCAGAAGGAGTTGCTTTACAGCAGCTGCTGCACATAGGAGACTAGCCTGACTCAGTCCCTTTGACGTCTATAGGAGAATTTTCTCAGTCATGCTCTGTGACCTGGGAAAAGAGTCACTGTGCAGGGCGGCGAAAGGGTGAACTGTGAGATCTCCTCTTTTGATGGGTGGATCCTGTACTGTATTATCTACTCACCCTCTGCTGTCTCCTTTCGTTGTTAACCCTTTTTGTGCTGATAATGAGCAGACAATGAGGATATTTCTCTACTGAAAGGAAGTGTCAGATTTTAATTAGGCTTTGTGGCCAAGTGAAAAACTGTGGAATTAAGTATTATGTAAAAATTATAGGAGAAAGTGATATATGGTAAATTTTAATAAAAAAAATATAACCAAAAATTCTTTTTAAAATTGTGTTGAACATAAAAAAAGTGAGTTAAACATTATGTCATTTTGATGAAAATTCCTCTTTTATGTTAAGTATGATCAAGGAGAGGACTACAATGTAATCTAACAAGGTAACATGATTAAAGAGACCCTCAGAAAGAAACAATGGGGCAGATCTATCAATAATGTCTAATACTGAGACGGTGTAAGCTTAGACTAGACAGTCTTACAATGCGCCACATCTATCAGTGTTGATGAGTCTGGCGCATGTTTAGACTGTGTTAAGTCTACTAAGCTTACAACCTCACTACTTGTTGCTTTCCTTTATGCCACTAATTGTGGAAAAATTGTGGTGCATTTTTTGGTGCAATGGGAATTGCCACTAGAGGGGAATGTATCGAAAAATGTACTTGGTCTAAGACTTTTACTTGTTTGACAGAGCAACCAATCAGGCTCCCCTTTCTTTTTTCAGAAGCATTATATTAAAATGAAAGAGCTCTCTGATTGGTGCTTATGGGCATCAAGAATGTCTTAGAACCAAGGAATAGTTTTCATACATGTCCCCCCTAAGTCTTGCCCCTGTTCCGCGGTGCCACACCACTTTTGTCAGATGAAGCGCAAAACTTTCTAAAACACATAAAAAAAAGTGGCGTAAAGCACATTCTGATGCAATATCGGCACCAGAATCCTGGCACAATTACCATAATAAATGTACCCCATTGTTTCTTTTGCTCATGGTTGCACCTACCAGGGTAGCGGGCATAGCAGCTGCTCTGGGGTTCAACAACTCTAGGGGTGACATGTATGATTTTTGGTGCCCAGGCACGCAGCGTATAATGCACCTGAATCTATGAACCTGTTCAACTGTGGATCATAGATTTAGCATTTTAAGGCTACTACGCAACACTTCTGGCTCAGGTAAACCACTTTTAAAGTGCTCTACCTGTTTCCAAGCTGTAATGCGCTGGGATTTGCTCTACTAAAGCTATCAATGTGTAGAATCACACAGTTGTAGTGCGCCCCGCCTCCAGCACGCCCCCCGATCATCAGGCGCAATATAAAGTGCCGCGTGTGAATTTTGATATAGTGGGGATCCTTATGATTGTGGCACTCACATTCTGGGCTCTCTTGGGGATCGCCTTCTTAAACATGGTATACATGAAATGATGTGAAATTTCACTTCTAAATAGTTAATAAAATGTAACATTATCTGGTGTGCACCTTTGTGCCTGATCAGCAGTTTTTGTAGAAGTTAATTGAATACCTCCCTCAGGGCTGCAGCAACCTTACTTTGAGGTGTTTTACATTTCCCAAGACCAAGCTGAAATTTCTGAACATTAGAACAAGGCTTTCTTATGCAAACAACTTCTCATATTGTAGTCTGTCTAAACCCTGTAAAAATCAGCGGTATCATCCATATTCAGCAGTGCTAGAACAGGCGCTTAGTGAATTACTATATTAGCCGATTACTTCAGCACTGTTTTAAGATCATGTTGTCTATAGTTTATGCACAACTTATAATAAAAATTATAAAGGAAAAAAAACGTGTTTAAGCTGAATTTTCCCTCTTGAACATTATTTTGCTTATTTCTTATTTGAATCCAAAATTCTGTACTGATCTAATGGTTGATAGATTTTTATTACAGCTCTGTTTTTCCGATATAGCACGCCAAATCGGCTGAACTGATATAAAATAAAATGCTAGAATTCTGTTTGTATCCGACACTGCTCCATACATAGGCCTTCGTTTTTTAATTTGGTTGCACCAGAAAAGTCTTAAAATGGAGCAAAAAGTGGTGCAATTTTGGTGCAGCATGTCTCAGGCACATTTCTTATGAGCTTAAAGGGGTTGTCTTACTACAAGGATTGCTGCTTTTTATATTAAAGATCTTGCAAAAACAGGTCACTTTGCAATATATGTCCATTAACAGTGTCCTACCTATTCCTAGATATCCCCTCTTGTATGGGTTGCATCGGCTCCTCAGGTCGCTATATCTACAGACCTGTTTGATCTATCCTGATAGGTTGCCAGCACTGGTTGCTATAGCTACAGACCTGGCTTCTACTGCAGCCTAGTAGAAGCCAGTAAACACACTCTTGAATTCAAAATGAAACCAAGAAAGCGAGATGAATCAAGGTTGTGATGCAACCCCTGTAAGGCCGTTGCGGTACACTGCTCGACAGGTAGGTGTGACTTTCCAAAAAAGTGGGTAGGGCCTTGTTAGAAAGTGAGCAGGGCTGTGATGCTACACGCTGCTCCAAAATTGCACCACAATTCTGGCATAGAAAATAAGCCAAAAAAAAACTGGTCTGAAAGTAGGACAATTCTAAGGCTGCACCAATGTATCAAGCAGCATGAGCCACTTTGATGATTCTGATGCATTTTTGGCCTGCCTAAGTTTAGACAGCAATAGTAAATGGGGTCATTGAACTCAATAATGAAGCAGTTGGTAGTATGCTCTTAAAAGGGTATTCTCATTTCATTCATTAGCTTTAAACATGTAGGCAGGTGTAAATAAAGACTATTACCAAATACATTGCTATTCTGATTTTGCTTCTCTTCTAACTTAGGAGTTAGAAGCACACAAGCTTCCCTAGTTATCGTCCACCTCTCCCTACTCTTAACAGGTTCGAGCAGTGGAATGGTGACTGCAACTCCCTGCTCTTTAATATTTCCCAGCACAGGAGCTTGTTTACATTACTTACTGACAAACTTTAACCCTTTAGAGCTCGGTAGCCTTGTAAACTGATGTTCACAAACCTCCGCCACTCAGCTAGGAAGAGCAGAGATGATATGCTAATCACTGCTGTAGAGCCACCCACAGCCTAACCACGGAGTGTAAGCCCGAAGTTGGCTGTGGTTCTGTAAAACAGCAAGGTAAGGCCTCGTTCACACGGCTTATTTGGGCACGGATTGGCGCCGTACTCCGCGCCGGATTGCGCTTCAGTACGGCGCCAATCCGTCCCTGTCATTACGGTAATCCACTGCTCTCATAGAGAACAGTGGATTCCGTCGCTGCTCCCCGCTCGGCAAATCCGCCGCGGGGGGAGAAAGTGACATGCACATTATTTATGGCACGTACGCGCCGAAGATAATGACAGTCTATGGGGCAGGGGAGCGGCGCCCCCCCCGCCGAGCTCCGGCCCCGCCCCCGCTCCGCCCCTTATTCACGGCGGATTTGTGAGCTCAATACGGCTCACAAATCCGTCGGGAATAAGCCGTGTGAACACGGCCTAAGACAACCCCTTTAAGCTTTCCCTAATGGCAGCTGCCATCATAGAAAAAAACTACCACATTTATTTACAGAAATTACGCATTAAGGGGCAAAAAGCACTTCCTCGGACATCACTGAAAAAATGAAAAAAGTTAAAAGGAGTTGAATGTTACTGGGCTGGGAAAACATTTTTGCATCTTCCTGCAAATACAGATGTAGCAGAGCTGACATTAAAGGGGATGTCTAGTAAAAAAAAATTTATCCAATTTGGGCAGGGGTCCAAAGGAGAAAAAAACTACTGCCCCCACTCCTAAAAAACATAAAACCCCCCATGTCAGTGCTTTTTAGTTATTATGAATATGGAGCGATACAAAAAACGACTATAGAACCCCCAAGCCGCCCAGGGACAGACGGAGAAAGACGTACAGATTTTTTGGTTGGGATTTTCAGCAAATTCAGTATTTAGAATCTGCCAAAAATCCGACTGTAACCTGTGCTATGTAGCCCTGAGCTCTTGTCGATATGCTCCTCTCAAATTCAAGCCTCTCATCCTGACACAGAGGACAGGCCTTATTCCCTTACAATGAAGCCCCTTCAGCATATCAGAATAAGAGCCTGAAAGTGAAGAGGAGCAGATCGCTGGGTGCTCGGGAGTAACAGCAGCGGAGGACGGCTAGGTAAGTACTCACTTAATTTTTTGGGGGACTCCCTTTGGGCCCAATGATATACACTCCCCGGCAAAATTTAAGGTACACCTGTCCAACGCTCGTTAACACTTAATTCTAACACCAATCACAGGCGGCAACTCAGTGCATTTGGGGCATGTAGACATGGTCAAAGACAATCTCCGCATGAAAACCCGAGCATCAGTATGGGAAAAAAGGGTGATTTGATGCCTTTGAACGGGCATGGGTTGGTCCCGAAGGCGGTCTGAGTATTTCAAAACTGCTGAACCCTGGAATTTTCAGCAAAACCCCACTCTAGGTTACAAGAATGGTCCGAAAAAGGAAAAACATCCATGAGGGGCAGCCCTTTGGGGTGGAAATGCCTTTTGATCCAGAGGCAAAGGAGAATGGGCAACGGGTTCGAGCGATAAAAGGCCAAACAGTGACCAAATAGCCACCCGTTACAACCAAGTAGCAAAGAGCTCCGAACCACAGTACGGCGAACTTTTGAGCAGATGGGCTCAGCACAGAAACCACACCGGGTGCCACTCCTTTCAGCTAAAAAACGGGGAAACTGGGCTCCAATTTTTGCCCAAGTTTATCAAAATTGGACATAAAGATTAAAAAAAATTTGCCTGGTCTGATGAGCTCATTTCTGCTGGACTTTCGGATGGTAGGGTCAAAATTTTTGGCGCAAAACATAAAGCAGGACCTCCTCCTTTCAACGGTTCAGGCGGTGGTGGTGGTGTCAGGGGGGGGGAAAAATTTTTTTTGGCCCCTTTTTGGGCCCCCTTTGGGACCTTTTGACATCGTTGCAACCCCTTGTGGAACTTTTCCCGAAAAATAGGCATTCAAGGCAAAAGGGGTCCAACCCTTTCTACATGGTGTACCTAATAAAGTCCGGTGATTTATAAGAAGTTTTTTGTGCATCATGATAATTTTCTCTTTTGATTATATTATGGGTTTACTTGCAGACCCCAGACGAGTGATCGCTGATGAGTGTATTACATGCGTCTTTCTGATGCATCTTTTGGTTCCGTTCAAAGAATTAACGTTTCAATTCTTGACCCAAATTTGATGCAGCGACGCCATACAAAAACTAAGGGGCGTTTCTGCTGCACCAAAGCAACCAAACACGCACCTGCTGTTTGGATGCATTTTGGATGCGATTTCCACAGCGCTTTTGAATGTGTTTTTACCAAAACGGATCCAACACTCCGTGAAAACATCCCCTAATTATACAGCACACTTTTTTTCTTTAGATTAACAGCTAAATGCACACCAGGGGTTGCTACACAAAATTGTAAAAAAATAAATTTTTAATATATATAATAAAATTATAAATATATTATAAAAATAAAAAAAATAAATTAAAAAAAATAAAGGCACCCCCGGGGTTACAGACGGAAAAGGGGACTTGGGTTTGTTTTTAGTTGAATTTGTATGTAAGGGGAAAAAGGGAAATTTATAAATTTAACTTGATCAAATTTTTTTTTTTTTTCGGAAAATTTTTACTTTTGTTTTGCTATTTGTGCCCCTATTTAAAAAATTTTTACCTAAATTTCTGTACCAGTGCTCTGTCATGCTTGGGACTTGTTTTTTAGGGGGAAGACCACGGTATTCACACCCCCCAACATCCCCAAAAGCCCATTTTAACTAGGGGACGGAATCGAACAATTTAATTGGGGGGGGCCATAAAAAAAAGACTCTTAAGACATGTATTTACAACCCATAGTAACCCCAAATTTAAAAATCAGCAAAAACCGCACCTACTGCAGGTTACAGTCTCATATCATAAAGCTTGCACATCAAACACATTTTTAACTCACAACATCCTGCAGGCATATGACACACTGCACAGAAATGTCAGACACTCCCAGATCCACCGAGATCAATATTAATGTGTGGTTTTCACCGCTGACACCGTAGGGCACTTTCACAAGCATTCAGGGTTTGTTTTTGTTCTGTATCAGCTTTTACATTCTCTGCAGCAATTTCTTGAAAACCCCCTTTTTGTTTTAAAGATCAGAAAATTAAAAAAATTAAAAAAACACGGGTCGGGAAAAAAAACCCCAAAAACTGTACTTAAAAACCCCAACCCCGCCACCCACACGAAACCCCCATTGGTTCTTACTCCATAACTTTTTGGGGTTTTTGGACAAAAAAACCCACACCGGGCACGACAGAAAAGGGGGGGGGGATTGAAAAAAAAGGAAACCAAAAAAAACCTTTTTAAAGAATCCCCCCAAAAAGGGACTGGGAGAAGGGGAAAACGGGGGGGACGAGGAGAGAGGGACACATGCATCAGAAATAAAGGGGGCCAATTCTAGGCGAAGGCCAAAGTAGGATATTTCGTAGTCTAGGCGGAGATGCAAGGGGTAAAACAAAAGTTCGGAATAAGCGAGGCCACAATGCAAAATCTTCACGGACCTTTGGTTTTTAAAGGGGAGCGAACGCAAATAGAGTTTACACCTTTTTCTACTCCCAAAAACCCCAAAAAAATTTAAAAAACCAGGGCAAAAAAAAACTTAACTTTTAAAGCAGGGACTATAAAAGACAAAAAAACCAAAACCAAAAACCTAAAAAACTCCAAAAAATACCCAAAAACTAACACCCCCCCCACAAAAAATGAGACGCCCAATGGCACCCCAAAAAACGGAACCTAAACATAAAAAATCCTAAAGCCTCTAAACAACAAAATCACTCCCCAACAAAACTTTAAAAAAAAGATTTTCCAAAAAACCAAAAAAACCCAAACAAAAACAACACTTTCCCATTCCCCTTAAAACAATTCGGCACACGAAATAACAAAAAAACAAGTTCCCCCCCAAGTTTCAGACACAGGAAAAAACCCCAATTTTGGCAAGAAAAAAGTGCAATCAACAAGCATACATAACAGCCCGAATCGGGGACGGAAAGCATACCATATGTGCAACAAAAGGAAAAAACCAGGCCTTTTATATAGAAAAAGGAACCAAGGTGCATCAGAGAGTCCAGTTGTATAGGTATCCGGATCCCTCAAACAATGTGCAAACCGGTAGCTTAGGAATGATTACAGCATGCTTTATTGAGGAGATAAGAGTGAGGTTATCTGCTCTGGGGACACTCAGATCTCTCTAGGTTTAAAGACGCTCTCCCCTCCTCCCTGCTTTTCTTATCAAAGCGTATACTCATCCAGGCCACACACAGGACGCCGGCAGAATGGAGTATGTAATCTCAAAGTAAACAAAAGTAATTAGTCTCCTTTGTTTACTAGAGTACTGTAGCTCTCTGCACTATAGGTAAACATCTCCTGCTCTCATGTCAGTGCTTTTAGTTGAGTTATGAATATGGAGCTGATATGCTACTACACTACTATAGAACCACCCACAGTCTGACCAGGAAGAGATAGAATGCATGAATGTAAATCTATGTCTACACAGCACAGGTTTTGGGTTGGATTTTCAGCAGATTCAGTATTTAAAATCCATCAAAAATCCAACTGTAACCTGTGCTGTGTAGCCCTCAATAGAAAATTTGTGCTGTAGTCTACACAGCACAGACTTTTTACTGAGGGAAACCTAAACTGCCGGCCATTCAGTGGAGTATAGAACATGTTGAATATTCTGCCAGACCGACATAAGGTTCCTGCAGCCCCAATGTACTGAGCCGCCGGGATTCCAAAATCCACCTGTCGTTTTTTGCACAAAAAAACGACGCTATTTTCACTTTGCTGTGTGGACATTGCCTAAGGGTATTTTCACACGGCTGATTTGAACACTGAATTTCCAGCATCCAAATCAACATCAAAACCTCATTTATAAAGTGCCTCAGTGCAGCACTTTTCAGATGAAGTTTTGACGAGGATTTAATCAGGTTTTGATCAGGTTTTCCAACACTGTTTTCTTTCTGCAACATTCATACAAATGAATAGCCAGGGCAAAAACCCCGCTTGTTCAGACTGTTCAGTTTGAATACCACTCACTGAATAATGAAACCGTTTTGGGACATTTAAGCACTAAGGGCCACACGTATGAAACGGTTTTTGGTCAAAAACCATTTTTTTTTCCCCCATAAAATCTTTTAAAAAAAAACCAAAACCAAATTCCCCCCTCCATTTTTCACAAGGGTTTAAAAATTTTTCCTATTTCATCCTAAAACCCCCCGAGCCAAATAACGGCGGGAATACGCCCACCCTTTACGGAAAAACCACAGTTCCATAGAAACTACGGATAACTCCCTCTCCCCTCTTTCAATACGCCGCGGGGGGAAAGGCATTAATTTACCAGGGCTAAACGCACTGCGGTAATGCAATCAGGGCCGGCGAGGTCCCGGGCCCCCCCCACCCCTCCCGCCCCCGGGCCAAAAACGGTGAAAATTTCGGGCAAATTACGCCCTTTCAAAAAACCGTTGAACCACCTAAGATAAACTGTGAACTTTGATATATTTCCCTAAAACTTAAAACCCGTTTTAAATTTTAATTTTTTTTGGGTAATAATTTTACCCCCGAAATAAAAAAAAAAACCCAATAAAAAATAGAACAAAAAAAAGCCCACAAAATTTTAAATGTTTTTAACAAAAAAACCCCCAAAAATTTAAAGGTATTAAACAACCATTGGCGTCCCAAAAATTTTTAACATTTTAACACAAAACACCATTTAAAACCAAAAATAAAAACCAAAAAGAAAAAAAAAAAGGGTTCGTTTTCGCCGAACCGCGCTTCCCAGGGGCAAGGGAAATTATCAATAAGATGCAAACGGGATGAGTGATGTCTTTAAATTTCGAATTTTTACACTTTTTTCGAAAGTTATCCTAAATCTCTCACAACACTCATGTGCCTCTATACAAACGTTTTAACATCATGGGTTATGGGATGCCAGTTGCTTATAGTGCACAACACTAGGGACGCTTTCCCTTTAAGCCATTGAACGTTCTAATGTGCGGGTTATTTATTTTGTTCTCACCTTGACAAGGTTATTATAAGCCAAATTCTACTCATATTTACTATCCTGGGAAAGCGCATGCACAGGTTTAAAAAATTAGAAGGATACTGATCTAGGCTTAATAAATTTTTTTTCACTATTTTTTACCAAATTAAATGGGAATGTCCTTTGCACTAACTGTTGGTCACAAAAAGTTAGAAGCTTAGAAGGAGCACAATGGGGTTTGGTCGGTTTTTCATCTTAAAGGCTTTTTTAAAGGGGGGTACATTGTAAAATCTGTCCAAAAATACAGAAAAAAATTGCACAGCAAGCAGTGTCATAGTTTTCGAATTAAATAATGAACAACATTAAGGAAAGCGGATGAATCCCATTATAATCAATTATATTCCATTGTGCGTCATTGGTATCTCTCACAACAGATTTGGCTCGCGATTTTTATTTTTTCTTTATGAATGAAAAAAAAATGGAAATAAGGGGGGAAGTGAAGTGGGGGAGAAAGGGCGAATTTCCCAAAAAAAACGATTTACCAAATTGCCCAATTTTCCGCAAAATTTTTTTCAACCCGAATTTATTCGAATAAAACGCGTTAAAAAACAGCTATTCCCGGCTGTTGTTGTTTAAGAACATTGTGCCAGCTCAAATAGCATGGAGCTTGGTTTTGGTCCCATAAATGCTGTTTTTATATGACCTGCAGAGACAACGCCGCCTTAAATCCTTCAACTTACTTTTCTTTGCAGTTACGGGGCAAAAATGACTAAATAACTGAGCGGGGAAAGCAGCCTGACAAGTAAAGTCACGCCAGCGGAAAAAACCGACTGAGGGGCCCCAAAATCCTACTATAAATGTCAAAGATGCCCCTTTTTTTCACCGAACGATATTTCCACAGATTATGACAGAACCTTCTGTTAAACATGAAACTGTAGACCCCCCCCAAAGGTGGAGAGGGTGTCAGCAGTAATTTTGCGTTGACGTCACTGATCATTTTGCCCTTCCTTTCTTCCGTCAGTGTCCACTTTCAATCAGTCAATAATCCATCAGTATTGCTAAGGCCAAAAACAAACAGGAGTTGATAACAGAGATAACCAGTAAATGGGATATTTGCATGTCTTCTGTGTTCTGTATCCACTCCTGCTTTTGGCTACCAAATCATCAGACAATCCTGATCCTGATTGTGAGAGTGGCAGAATGACAGGTTGAGAAGGTGGCAGCAGCATCACTAGCCCACAGAGTGGAAAATGACAGGTTGAGAAGGTGGCAGCAATATCAGTAGGCCACAGAATGGCACAATCACACAGTATGGAGATGGCAGCAACATCAGTACTCTCCTCACTAGGCGGGTGAAGGAAGCTGCTCATCAACGACTCCAGACTTAGGTTGCTGCTGATGGAGCTGCTACTTCTCCTACCCCCCCCCCCCCACCTCCACACAGCAGCAGTGGTACATGAGTGATGAGGAACCCCCCGGTCAGACCTGCCAGAGGATGGAAGATGGCGCACATAGGCAGCAGCCAACTGACTACATAGGATTTCTCTATAGTATGTGAGTTTCTCCTCCATCTCAGCAGGTGGAAAAAAAGGCTCCCATTTTAGACTGGTAGCGAGGGTCCAAGAAGTTGGAGAGCCAGAAGTAATCCCTCTGCTGGATGGTTTCTATTCTTCTGTCACTAGCCAGGCAAATCAGCATGCTGCGGGTCATCTGCCTAAGTGACTCCGAGGGGCTCCCTGCCTTCATTTCCACTGTATACTGCCATGGTGCTTGCGGGTCATCTGCCTCGTCTTCCTCATCTCCCTGTACCTCCTCCGGCTGCTCCTGCTCCTCCTCTCCTGTCACCTGAGTAGAAAAACCACTCAGTTCACCAGACACTACTTGTGCTCTAATGTCTTCCTCCTCCTCCAGTTTGGCCCCCCACCGGACTCACGTGGCTATGAGATGTAGTCGCCACATCTCCAGTCCCCTGCCCAGACAGATTTTTCAGCATCTTTTCCAGGACATGAAGCAGTGGAATGATGTTATTCATCCCGTAGTCCTGGCAACTGACAAATAATGTGGCCTCCTCAAAGGGCCTGAGAAAAGGGCAGGTGTCATGCATGAGCTGCCACTGGCTGACATCAAAATTACACAGGGGAGTACTCCTGTCTGCTTGGATCATCAAAAAAATCGTTAATAGCCTTTCTCTGTTCAAAGAGTCGGTCCAACATATGGAGGCTGGAATTCCAACGGGTGGAAACATCGCATATCAGCCTATCTTGGGGGAGGCTGTTCTGCCCCTTCAGCTCAAGGAGGGTGTGCTTGGCCTTGTAGGAATGGATGAAGTGCATGCACAGTTTCCTGGCCATTTTTAGAATGTCTTGCAGATGGGTGGAAGACTTGAGGAACCTTTTGACAACCAGATTGAACACATGCGCCATGGAGGGCGCATGGGTCATCCCTCCTTGGTGCAGCACGGACACCATGTTACTCCCATTGTCCATCACCATGGTTCCGATTTGCAGCTGTCGCGCAGCAAGCCACACATTGATTTCGTGTTGCATGACGCGGAGCAGTTCCTCCCCTATGTGACTTCCCTCGCCGAGGCAAACGTGGTGTAGAACTGTGTGACACCGCTGTGCCCTGCACATGTGGTATGATGGCGCAGCACTTAGACTTGTGGAGGCTAAGATGGTGGTGGTGGTGATGGAGGAGGAGGAGGCGGACATTGGCGCAGGAGCAGCAGTTTGACAACTTGGAGAAGAAAGCGGCGTCTCCTGTCCAAGTTGTTGGTGTGCCTGGGCAGGAAGCACATTCACCCAGTGGACCGTAAAGGACATGTACTGTCCCTGACCATAGTTACAGCTCCAGACGTCTGCTCTGCCGTGCACCTTGGAAGACACCGATAGTCTCAAGGACTGACCCACCTTCTGTTCTACATATTTGTGAAGGGCTGGTAATGACTTTTTCAAAAAGAAATTACGGATTGGAACTCTCCTTCTCGGCTCGGTACAAGCCATTAGTTCTCTGAACGGTGCAGAGTCCACCATTTGGAAAGGGAGGGACTACAGTACCAACAACTTGGACAGGAGCACGGACAGCTTCTGCACCTTAGGACGGTTGGACGCATACTGTTGTCTATTGGCAATCGCCTCCGTGAACGACTGCTGGTACCATGAGTAGCGAGGAGCAGGAGCATCTGGACAAGGAGATGATGGCAAAGAGAAACAGCTCCCTTCGGCAGAGGTGGTGGAGCCTTGACTGGCTGCAATGGCATGCGTGCTACTGGGCGCTGCTGCTGCTGCGGCGGCGGCAGGATGGACCTGTGTGGATGCATGGCAGGGAGTGCTATTTGGCTTTTGGAACGCAGATTTTGGTGGGTGCCATGTCACATTTGCCCCCAAAGTACCAAAATTGGTGAAACCTTCCAGAAGATCTCATCTAGGGTATATATTGTGCATTTTGGGCGCACAGTTATTTCTCAGTTTTTTTTAGCATTGGGCCATAAACATGGAATCAAAAAGAGCAATTCCGCCAATACTTTTCTGGTTTAATTTTTACAACGTTAGCTGTGAGATTAAAGGCTTGTTTTTGGCTGGATCAGTTGACATTTTTATTGATACCATTTTGGGGAGACATGAAATTTTGATTGCCTTTTAATCCATTTTTGGGAGTGAGGATGAAGAAAATACAGCAATTCTGGTAGTGTTATTTATTTTTATTTTTTACAGCGCTCACCAAGCAGTATACATGACATGCTAGTTTTATTCTGTGGGTCGATGCGATTACTGTGTGATGTCTCGATGTTGAGACATTATCTCTTAACTATCCAGAGTTTTTGGTGGTTATTTTGGGTGATGTTATAAACACCAGCTTCCCTTTATTTTTATCTTAATCTTTGGTAATTCTGGCAGCGATTTAAATCCCCTGAGGAACCGTTTTGAATACGGGGAAATGCATCAGGACAACCAAGCGCAAAGGAGTAAATAATGTGAGCCACCTAGGGTGAGGGTGCTCTTTTCGGGGCGGTAACCCAACAGTGTAGGTAGGGTTAACCTGGGAATGCCCGCTCTGGATGAATTTTGGGAGCATACTTCGGGAGCTATAGTGATCACCTATAAATATTGAACGGTATCATGAGTATTAATTACCTTAGCTTTTATTATACTATATTATATAGCTCTTTTCAATATATCCTAATTTTACAAAGGTACTCCCTTGCCAAAGATATATTATAATCCTTCTATATGTTGTATCATTTTATTTTCATCCCTGGATTTAAAATGTATTGTATATACTTTTTAAAGATTGCTAAATTACGTTTTAATTCTTCCTGTTCAGTGACAATACTTCTAGTGGAGTTTAAAAGATTACTGTGAGCATTTCAGGGACAAATTGATTACTATAATATTTAGTTTATATTCTTTTATATGTTGCATAAAACAATATTTATGCATCGCTATCTTCCGATAGCCATGACTTTTTTATTTTTCTGTATACGGAGGGTGTAAGGGCTTTTTGTGCACAACAAACTGTAATTTTCATTGGTACCACTGGCTCTTATGACTTTGTGATCTCTTTTTATTCCATATTATGTAATTCTGCCATTTTTAAAAAATGTTTTATTTTAAAGGCTAGGTCGCTGCGCATGTGGCGATACCAAATATGTGTACTATGTGGCAATGGACGTGTTTCATTTTATTTATTTGTGTATGTTTTACTTTTTTTTTTTTACCGGTCCCTATAAGGTACATAACTGTACTGCTACAAATTGTAGCTGCCAATCACAATGCATGGCTGTGACCGCTGGGCACAGCCAGGGATGGTAATGTTGGAGACAACCTGGAGGCCTTTGTCGGGCTTCTGTCTTGTCATGGAGATCATCAGCATCCCGTGATCGTGTCAAGGGGTGTCGATGAAGTCAGAGGGAGGTCCTACAGCTGCAGTCTCCATTATCATCTGCAGACAACAGAATTAAAAAAATCTACAATAAAATAAAAAAAAGTGTCACAGGTGTTCCTACGACCTTCACACCAGGTCGCAGACGCACTCGTATGCCGCTGGTGAGCGGCGCCGTGACTCGCATGTAGGGCCGCGGGCATGCTCACTCCTTTGCACTGTCCCGGCCCTACTCATCTTTCCACACTCCAGCCGACATCTCTGCCTCCTGGCGCGCTCATCCCCCCCTCCCTAAAGAAATTGTTTACTGAGTCTCGCTAGTGTTTCTGTCTACCGTACCACTTGCCTCTGTCCCTCAACCACGAACCTTTGCCGCCTGTCCTGACCTTCCTGTCCTGTCCCTAGCTACTAGTTTGATATATGATTCTGTACCTCGCTACATCTCGGCGGCCAAGGCAAGCAAGTCGCGTCAGGGGTAGAGACCTGGTAGGATTCACCAGAGCCCGCCACAAGACAGGTTAGGTTTGCTGCAGCGGGCTCTGGTGGATACCAGGAGCTACTTAGATTCCACTCCCTGGCGTGGCTTATTCCACCGCTTGTGTGGTCCAGAGGATCCCCTACTCCTGATCGTTACACTAAGAAGAAAAGATTATGTATCAGTATCTTGCTTTAATTAGTAATAAAAAAATGGTGACAGATTCCTTTTAATCTTTGTCCTATTCATTAATAAAAGTAACCTCTGTCAGTCACATACGTCACATGTGAGTACAGGGATCACAGCAAAGATTAAAATGGTCCACAGTTTGGAATTAGACTTTGCCACTTGGGAAACAAAAGATCTGGTGCTGCATTCCCTCTGCAGATGCCCTGGAGACACAGAGTGACATGTATTTTACATAATTGTGTGTTTAGATATAATAGACTTGTTGCACATTTTAGATGCTGAGCAAATCCCCTTGTATTTTGGGATATAATGCAGCTGCGTACCGGAGTCCTAATGTTCCATAAATGTAAGAACACACAATGGGCGACATGTATGAATCCTGGTGCTGACAGGCCAGTTCTAAATAGCTTTAAGGCAGTGTAGAATGCACCAGAATGTATGAAGCTGTTCTTCTGCAGGTCATACATACAGGGCAGTGTAGAGCCAGGGGCGTAACTAAAGAAGCCAGGGCCCCAAAGCAAACTTTTGGATGGGGTCCCCCCCCCTCCCCTCTCGCCCACCTCCCTGACCACGAACATTTACCAGGACATGCTGTTAGATAATACAAGGGGTAAATATCTCAACATACATATCACCATCATACTGCTACCAAACAAATCCCACTATACTAAGACCAATATTACCAATAACCCTACTACATAAGGACCTGATTATACCGCCAGAACATGACCACAAAGTGACTGAATAATACCCCTACACTATTACTGATCAGTACAGAAAAAACAATAGTACCGCCATATAATGACCATATAGTGGTATATACTAGTGTACACAGGCTCTGCAGACTGTATATAATCACCATACAGTGACCATATAGTGGTAGATACCAGGTACACAGGTGCTTTGCAAATAGTTTACTTACATTTAGGGCCTCACAGGTGGCGTCTTGTCTGAGGAGTCGTTCACTTTCCCTTTTCTTCTCTATTCGGTCCAGACCTCCATGATGACTTCCTCCGTCCACCACTCGTCCCTGTAGAATTTACAACACAAACACCTGAGACTCCTCACTTTTTTTAATCATTTTCCCAAGTGAGTGCCCCCTCCCCTCATATACAAACTCCCCATTTATAATGGCCCAAATGGTAAGAATTACCCCCTGGTAATTATGGGGCTCCCCCAGTCGGTATGTAGGTACAACGGGGCCCCCGGGCGGTAGCTAGGTAGCTTAGTACCCACCGGGCAGTAGCTAGGTAGCTTGAGGAGATGTAGGCAGCTTCGGGCCCCCGGGCAGTAGCTTAGGGTTCCTATGTAGGTAGAATGGGGGCCCCCTGTAGCTTAGGCCACCCCTGTAGGTAGAATAGGGCCCTCTGTAGATTAGTGCCCCATTGTAGGCAGAAAAGTCCCCCCCCCCTGTAGATTAGGGCCCCCTTGTAGGCAGAATAGTTCCCCCTCCCTGTAAATTAGAGCCCCCTTGTAGGCAGAATAGTCCCCCCTGTAGATTAGAGCCCCCTTGTAGGCAGAATAGCCCCTTCCTGTATATTAGGGCCCCCTGTAGGCAGAATAGTCCCCCTTGTAGGCAGAATAGTTCCCCCCTGTAGATTAGAGCCCCCTTGTAGGTAGAATAGTTCCCCCCCTGTAGATTAGAGCCCCCATGTAGGCAGAATAGTCCCTCCTGTAGATTAGGGCCCCCTTGTAGGCAGAATAGTCCCCCCTGTAGATTAGAGACCCCCTGTAGGCATAGTTCCCCCCCCCCCAAGCATTAGGGCTCCCTATAGGCATAGTTCTCCTCCCCCCCCCCTTTAGGGCTCCCTATAGGCATAGTTCTCCCCCCCTTTAGAGCCCCCTGTAGGCATAGTTCTCCCCCCCCTTTAGAGCCCCCTGTAGGTATAGTTCTCCCCCCCTTTAAAGCCCCCTGTAGGTATAGTGCTCCCCCCTTCCTTTAGAGCCCCCTGTAGGTATTCTTCCCCCCCTTCCTTTAGAGCCCCCCTGTAGGTATTCTCCCCCCCTTCCCTTCCTTTAGAGCCCCCCTGTAGGTATTCTCCCCCCCCTTCCCTTCCTTTAGAGCCCCCCTGTAGGTATTCTCCCCCCCCCCTTCCTTTAGAGCCCCCTGTAGGTATTCTTCCCCCCCCTTTCCTTTAGAGCCCCCTGTAGGTATTCTCCCCCCCTTCCTTTAGAGCCCCCTGTAGGTATTCTTTCCCCCCCTTCCTTTAGAGCCCCCCTGTAGGTATTCTCCCCCCACCCCCTTCCTTTAGAGCCCCCCTTCCTTTAGAGCCCCCCTGTAGGTATTCTCCCCCCACCCCCTTCCTTTAGAGCCCCCCTGTAGGTATTCTCCCCCCCACACCCCCTTCCTTTAGAGCCCCCCTGTAGGTATTCTCCCCCCACCCCCTTCCTTTAGAGCCCCCCTTCCTTTAGAGACCCCCTGTAGGTATTCTCCCCCCCACCCCCTTCCTTTAGAGCCCCCCTGTAGGTATTCTCCCCCCCACCCCCTTCCTTTAGAGCCCCCCTGTAGGTATTCTCCCCCCCCCCCCCTTCCTTTAGAGCCCCCCTTCCTTTAGAGACCCCCTGTAGGTATTCTCCCCCCCCACCCCCTTCCTTTAGAGCCCCCCTGTAGGTATTCTCCCCCCCCCCACCCCCTTCCTTTAGAGCCCCCTGTAGGTATTCTCCCCCCCACCCCCTTCCTTTAGAGCCCCCCTGTAGGTATTCTCCCCCCCACCCCCTTCCTTTAGAGCCCCCCTTCCTTTAGAGCCCCCCTGTAGGTATTCTCCCCCCCACCCCCTTCCTTTAGAGCCCCCCTTCCTTTAGAGCCCCCCTGTAGGTATTCTCCCCCCCCACCCCCTTCCTTTAGAGCCCCCCTGTAGGTATTCTCCCCCCCCCACACCCCCTTCCTTTAGAGCCCCCCTGTAGGTATTCTCCTCCCCCCCTCTCCCCCTAGCTCATTACTTACCTGGCCGCGCTCCCCCGGCATCTCCGTCTCCTCCCAGCCCGCTGCTTTAGGCTTGGGGCTGAGGACAGGAAGCTCGGCAGGCGGCGCGGTGACGTCACTTCCGCCACGCCGCCTGCTGAGCGATGTACGGCAGGGGCAGGGAGTGCACAGCTCTCCCTGCCCCGTCGTTCATCTTAATTGTATGCGCGTCGCACAGACGTGCATACAATTAAGAGAGGGCCTCTGTGAAGCAAGGGGGCGGAGCCTGGTGGCGCCCCCCCCCCCCCCCCTTGTCTCACAGACCGGCCCCGCAGCTCTGCACCCGCTGCAGTGAACTGTTATGTTCACTGCCGGCGGGCCCAGGAGCGGCATCTCCGGGGTAGCAGAGGTGATAGCAGCTGCCCCGGGGCCGTGGGCCCCCCCCCAAGCCCCCGGGCCCCGTAGCCACTGCTACCCCTGCTACCCCTGTAGTTACGCCCCTGTGTAGAGCCAATACCACAAGTCTGGCTCAGGCACCACCTTTACCCTGGTCTGGCTGTTCTTCTGCAGGTCATACATACAGGGCAGTGTAGAGCCAATACCACAAGTCTGGCTCAGGCACCACCTTTACCCTGGTCTGGCTGTTCTTCTGCAGGTCATACATACAGAGCAGTGTAGAGACAATACCACAAGTCTGGCTCAGGCACCACCTTTACCCTGGTCTGGCTGGTCGTCTGCAGGTCCTACATAGCGGGCAGTGTGGAGCCAATACCACAAGCCTGGCTCAGGCACCACCTTTACCCTGGTCTGGCTGTTCTTCTGCAGGTCATACATACAGGGCAGTGTAGAGCCAATACCACAAGTCTGGCTCAGGCACCACCTTTACCCTGGTCTGGCTGTTCTTCTGCAGATCATACATACAGGGCAGTGTAGGCCAATACCACAAGGCTGGCCCCCCCCAGGGGCACCTACCTTAAAAACCCCTGGTCCCCACCCCGGTCGTGTTCTAACTGTTCTGCGCCAAAGTTTTGGCATCAAAGAATCGTAAATGTGTCTACTTCTACTAACGTGGTGCGACGTCCTCAGAACACCCCAAAACTTTGGCGCAGTAAAAATTCTTTGGCGCGGTACCGAGGCTCTCATCGCGCCAAAGTTCAGAGTGTGCCTGATCATACATCTATAGAACTGGTCTACTACAGCTTTTTGATGCCAGAAAACTGG
The DNA here is from genome assembly GCA_025379985.1 of Phyllomedusa bahiana. NCBI lineage: Eukaryota > Metazoa > Chordata > Amphibia > Anura > Hylidae > Phyllomedusa > Phyllomedusa bahiana. The sequence continues at coordinate 45,294 of JAODAL010023217.1, forward strand.
CATAGCCCCCTTCTTACATGTCGCCCATTGTGTTCAGGTCACAGTAACAGTATGGCAGTGATGCTGCCAATAAAACAGGGCAGCACACTGCACCTGGTGTTTAAATTGCTTAGTAAGTAGCCACAAAGATTTGCAAGTCAACACCAATCAGCCATTAAAGGGGTTGTCCAATCTATTTACACTTTTCACAACCATTTGATGCTCCAACTTCCTGTGCAGGCTGTGGGTGGTTCTACAGCAGTGACTGACATTTTAGCTGTACATACACTGTATATACACTGTATACACTGTATACTGTATACACTGTATACACATATACACTATATACACTGAACATACACTGTATATTGTTGGTCTAAAAATGGTATAAAAATGGTATAATCCAGCATCCATCTGTAGGGGGTTGTCATTGTCTCTCTTAAATATTGCATACATATACAGGCAGTCCCCAACTTACATCGTTGCGACTTACATACGTCCCCTAGTTACAAACGGAGACTTATGGGGCGTGGCTGAGATTTATCACTGAGTCACGCCCCATGATAACCAAGTGCCAGCATGCCACAGCTGCACATGAGATACAGAACGTTAGGTGAAATCTTCTAAAAAAGGGCACAGACAGCAAAACAAATGTAAAAACTGTTCTCTGCACTATCCAAAAAAAAACCTTTTGTGCTGTTGTTACATTTAATAATATACCTGTTCCGACTTACATACAATTTCAACTTAAGAACAAACCTACAGTCCCTATCCCGTTTGTAACCCGGGGACTGCCTGTAGTTGTTTTTGTTTTCCTCTTTTATGTTTAATAAGTTTTTTACTATTTGCTCTGTTTTAGATGTCACTTGAAGGGTGGTGATCCTTGCCTAATGGAGAACCAATCAATGGAAATATCCCATACCCATTGGAGCAGGAATTTGGGATTGATGACTTCTGGTGTCTTTTTATTTATAAAACCTGCTCAGTCAAGGGTAAGGATTGTGAAACCTAACAATGCAATCAAGCTAAGGACGCCTCCACTTGACCTACCACAAGGACTTGCATATTCATATTCTGTATAAAGACTAAAGGCTTAGGTTCGGAAGCTTGTGATTTGCTTAAATGGAATTTATCACCATTTTTTTCTTTTTGCTAAGTAAAACAAGATACGGTTACATATTCTTTTTTTCTTAGCCGTTTTTATTTTCCGATTGTAGATTTTTTAATTCTGTTATCTGTGTAATCCTGTCTGTGCTGATAATGAGGAGGCTGCTGAAAAGTTTTCTTTATAGAACACGAAGCGTCAGACCATTATAAGGCCTACTGGTCAGAGTGAAAACTGCAGTATTTTAAGATTTAAAAAAATATATATTGATAGGGGTATAGGAAATTAAAAAAACACATCCAAAAATTCTCAAAACATGTGTTTAACATAAAAACATGAGTTAATCAATAAATCATTTTCTGATGACACATTCCCTTTCAGGTTGAGGGGAAGTCAATGGCTGGATAGAAAGGTCTTTCCTTATTTGTATGAGAGTGCGCTGTGGAGCTCCTCAGCTCTTTTCCCATAAGCTTTATGCAAAAGTCAGTGAGGTCTGAAAGGCGAAAAAAATCCTCACACCGACAAAGTTATTGGTGGGTCTCCCCAAGGAGAGATGTTTCCCACTTCCAAGACACTCTTGCCTCTCACCCAGCCAACCAGTAAGTTCTACTCTGCACTGACAAGGGGCAAATACCGGAAACAGCTGTATGTAGATGAACTTAACTGGTATGCCTCAAATCCCTTTCACATTGCGAGGCTCTTGTGAGCTACATGTGAATTGAGGATAACTACATCTAATAGAGTGCGCTGTGGAGCTCCTCAGCTCTTTTCCCAGAAGCCTTTGCTTTATGCAAAACAGACAGTGAGGTCTGAAAGGCGCGGAAATCCTCACACCGACCAAGTTATTGGTGGGTCTCCCCAAGGAGAGATGTTTCCCACTTCCAAGACACTCTTGCCTCTCACCCAGCCAACCAGTAAGTTCTACTCTGCACTGACAAGGGGCAAATACCCGAAACAGCTGTATGTAGATGAACTTAACTGGTTTGCCTCAAATCCCTTTCACATTGCGAGGCTCTTGTGAGCTACATGTGAATTGAGGATAAGTATATCCAATAGAATGCGCTGGGGAGCTCCTCAGCTCTTTTCCCAGAAGCCTTTGCTTTATGCAAAACAGACAGTGAGGTCTGAAAGGCGCGGAAATCCTCACACCGACCAATTTATTGGTGGCTCTCCTCAAGGAGAGGTTTTTCCCCCTTATTATTTGTAGACAATCAAGTTACGTCTTTCTCTATAGGTGAACCCACAGGTTTTGCCTATGGTAATCCTACATACAAGACGGCACACCACCACACATCAGCTGCACACATCTCCAGATGAAATAATTTGCACAAACTGAACACCAAAACTTTGGCCACAAATCCATGTATGTCATTGTTTACATGGGGGCATTGACGCAGTTCCCATTGCTACAGACAGGACATTTTTCACATTTTATGTAACTTCCCATGTTAAATATGGTGGTTTTAGCTAGAAGTACCAAACTACAGCAAATTCAGTTGTGCTGGCATCGTTGAACCCTTTCTCCTGTATGGACAGATCCACTATCATGACTGAGATAAGCACAAAGGCTTTTACAAGATATTAACTTTTTATACCGACTGTTATTTAATGAGAATGGGTGTTAAATTCACAAATCTTTGTAAGATCATAATCTCTCTAATTACGTCGCCTCGCCTAAAACCTCTACTTGCTTGTTGGCAACACTGTAAACACAAAACATTTCATTACAACTTTTGAAATCTACCAAAAATGTTTCTTCATCTTCGATCGACTAATGATTGACAGAATAAAAATTCCCTATGGTCCATCTAGTTGGTACTCATATTACTTCCTTTTCTTTTTCTGTGTTAGGATAGCTGTACACAACTAGAGAAGCCAGGGCCCCATACCAAACTTTTGGATTGCCCCCCCTCCTCCAACTGCAAACATTTACCAGTACTTCTTAATCATAGTCATTCAGTCAATAGATAATACAAGGAGCAAATACCTCACCATACATATCACCATCATACTGCTACCAAACAAATCCCACTGTACCACAAACAACATCACCAATAACGCAACTACATAAGGACCTGATTATACCGCCAGAACACGACCACAAATTACCACCACATAGTGACTGAATACTATCTCTATACTATTACTGAATAAAGATTATACAACATTATACAAAGACCAAAATTACCACCATATAGTGACCATATAGTGGTAGATACCAGTGTACACAGGCTCTTCAGACGGTAGGTTACCACCATACAGTCACCATATAATGGTATATACCAGTGTGCACAGGCTCTGCAGACTGTATATTAATACCATACAGTGACCATATAGTGGTAAATGCCAGTGTACACAAGCTCTCCAGACTGTATATTACCTCCATACAGTCACCATATAGTGGTAGATACCAGTGTGCACAGGAGCTCTGCAGGCTGTATATTACCTCCATACAGTCACCATATAGTGGTAGACACCAGTGTACACAGGAGCTCTGCATACTTTAGGTTACCGCCATATAATGACCATTTAGTGGTAGACACCAGTGTACACAGGAGCTCTTCATACTTTAGGTTACCGCCATACAATGACCATATAGTGTTTGATACTAGCAGACATATAAGTGATTACTGTGTAGTTACATCTAGTGTTTTAAAGAGACATCTTCTGTGACAAGTCGTTCACTTTTTCATTTCTTTTGCATCCAGTCACCACCATGATGACTTCTCCTGGCCACCACTTATCCCTGCAGAATCTATACACAAATATTTTAGAATCTTCACTTTTCCAGCACCTCCCTCATTGTCTTCCACCTCTGTACACACTCCCCATGGGTGGGAGAGCAGGTACAGGCCTTAGTTGAGAGGCACAGTCTCCTAGGTGAGTGGGGAGGAACAGATGACTAATCCCCTGGAGATTGAGATAAAGATAAGGCCACTCAGAAACATATTACAAGATAGGTAAGTAACTGGGCAAGGCCACAGGTAGGTATAACCCAAGTAAGTAGGTAGGCCTTAGATAGGTAGGTTGATAGGCCCCAGGAAGATAAGTTGATAGGCCTCAGGAAGGGTGGTAGGTGGTGTATATCCCAGGTAGGTAGGCCCTAGTTAGCTAGGTAGATAATCACCAGGTAATTAGGAAGGTCCCAAGTAGGTAGGCCTAAATTAGGTAGGTAGTTCAAAGTAAGGTAAGTGGGTAGGTACCAGTTAGGCGGTATGTAGGCCCCAGTAAGGTATATACAGTCATATGAAAAAGTTTGGGCACCCCTATTAATCTAAATCATTTTTAGTTCTAAATATTTGGGTGTTTCCAACAGCCATTTCAATTTGATATATCTAATAACTGATGGACACAGTAATATTTCCGGATTGAAATGAGGTTTATTGTACTAACACAAAATGTGCAATATCAGTTATTAGATATATCAAATTGAAATGGCTGTTGCAAACACCCAAATATTTAGAACTAAAAATGATTTAGATTAATAGGGGTGCCCAAACTTTTTCATATGACTGTAGGTAGGCCCCAGATAGGTAGTAAATAGGCCCCAAGTAGGCAGGCCCCAATTAGGAAGGTAGGTCCCAGGTAGGTAGGCCCCAGTTAGGGAGGTAGGTGGTGTATGGCCCAAGTTAGGTAGGTAGACAGGTGCGAGGTAGGTAGCTAGGCCCAAGGTAGGTAGGCCAAAGCTGGGCAGGTTGGTGGTAGATAGGCCCAAGTTAGGTAGGTACTGTAGATAGGCCCCAGGTAGGTAGGTAGGTACTATAGGTAGTAGGTAGGCTCCTGTTAAGTGAGTAGATAGGCCTTAGGTAGCTAGGTAGGTGGTGGGCCCCAGTTAGGTAGATGTGTAGGGCCCCATTGGATAAGAAGAAAAAAGAAATAAACTCACTTTTATCCACATTTCCACTAAAAGCTGCAGTTCGGCTTTTATGAGTGACACTCGGCATAGGCAGCGCGATGATATGATTTCATTGCACCAACTACGTCAGGACTCACAGCTGGCGCTTGATAGAGCCAAGTCCTTAGGCTAGGGTCCGGTTGGCAGTGAATAGTAAGTTACAGTAACTGCTGGCCAGATCCTGTCACACGATGCTGTCGCCTGTCACTATGGGCCCATTTGGCAGCGCCAGTGTTGGGACTGGACGGGCACCTTAGTGACATGCGACAGTGCAGTATGACAGGGCCTGGCCGGCAGTAAAGATTAGGTTACTGTTTATTGCTGTCTGGGCCCCCTAGTGACAACGGGCCCCACAGCAGCCACTATGGCTGATACAGCGGTAGTTCTGCCATTGGCAATACATTTATACCACGGACATTTACAGTAATTTACTGTAGATTTTCCAACCACATCTGCAGTAAGTGTATTACTTCAGACACTTCCCTCCTGAACCCTATTTACAGCTTTAACATATGTAAAAGTTTCTAATATTCCCCATTTCCCTTCTTTCCTCCAGTAACAATGTCAAAGTTTCCATCATTTCCCTCGTTTACCTCCTGTAACATATGTAAAGATGTCTGTTATCTTCCCCTTTTTCCTTCTTCCCTCTTGTAACATATTTAAAGGTGTCCATCATGTCCCCTTTTTCTCTTCTTCCATTCTGTGACATATATTTTTATCATGTCCCCTTCTTCTCTCATGTAACATATGTAAATGTTTCCATCATGTCCTCCTTTCCTTCTGTCTTCCTGTAAGCCAGCTTTAGAAGCAGCAGAATGAGGTATGAAATTAGGATATTGAAAATGTAAGTTAATTAAAGACTGTCTATTTCTGTTTTTGGTAAAAAAAAAAAAAAAAAAAATGTTAGCCTAGTCTCAGTCTTGGACTACAAGAATTTTTTTTTTATTGTAGGTTAACAAAAGTTGATCACTATATAAATGAAAAGTTCTACAGCTTTCTAATATACTTTGTTTCAGTTGCTGTCATTGAATGTGAATTTATGGTACTTAAAAGTTTTTTTTTTCACCACTGATTAGCTTTTGGCATCTAGGAAAAGGTAAATGAAGACTGTTACCAAATACATTGCTGTTTTGATTTTGCTTTGTTCAGGAGGTAAAGATGATCTTATTAACTGCTAGTGTACACAAGTTTGTCTTGGTTACCGACCGCGGTGAGTCATTCTCCACTGAGTTTTTTCTCTAGCACAGACGCTTTGTTTATCTAAGTTAATAACAAGTTGGAAGCTTTAGCTCTGTAGCTGTCACGGTCTGCAGTAGTGGATCCACTGGACCACCGCAAGCGATGGCGTAAGTCACGCCAGGGAGCGGAATCTAAGTAGGTCCTGGTATTCACCAGAGCCACCCGGGCCAAAAGCGGGATGGACTTGCGGGCGGCGGGATTTTCTCCCAGGCGCTCCCCCCTGACGTGATTGTTGTGGGGGCCCAAACCGGGTATAGGTGGTACAGAATCTTTCGGGTTTGGGTTCTTTATTGGGGGAAAAGGGGCAGAAGGTAGGGAGGCGGTATGGTTCGAGGTCTGGTCAGGGAAGGTCAGGGCAGGCGGAAAGATTCGAGGTTTGGGAAGGATGGGGGGCAAACGTAGGGGTACAGGGTTTAATCAAAAACCAAGGTTTTGGGGGAATGCTTTCTAAAATTAGGCTATTGGCACTAAAAGACCCGGAAAGGCACTAGGAAGAGGCTAGCTTAAATGGGGGGCGGGGCCCGGGCGGGTAACCAATTACCGGTGCACGGGCCCCTTTAAATCTAACACTGCCGGCGCGGGGCCCCCCTTGGGGGGGGGAACGCGGCCCCATGGGAAAAGAGGTTTGCTTTGGGGGCGTGGTTGGGAAAGGGTGACTTGTGGGACAGGGGGGGCCCCGAGCGCGCCTGCGACCCGAAGCGGGTCCCCACCCGCCGCTCGGAAGCGGAGAAAGGATGCGTGCACGGATGCGTTTTCCGACCCGGGAGGGAGGGTCCCCAGGGATCCTTTGCCCTTTACCCCACCCCTTTTTTGCCCGCCCCCCCCCCCTTTTGGGCCCTAAAGGGAAATTTCCCCGGATAACATTACGGTCGGGAAATATTTTTCCCGGGTTCCCCGGGGCCCCTTTCTTCGGGCTCAAACCCCCTTCCAGTCAATGGGGAAAACAGGCGCCTCCCTTGATTTTTTTCATTTTCCAAAATTTTCCCTTTATCGTAAAGACTTTGGTGGCGTCGCCCCCGGGAAAGGGGGGGGGAACATTTTTTCCGGGGAAAAACCGTTTCAGGTTTGCCCGGGGTTCAGAAGAAGAGGGGGAAAGGAGTTCGGGACCCTCTTTGGGGGGCAGGGGGGAGTTTTGTGGGCCCACTTTTTTTAGGGGGTTTCAGCCCCTCGAAACGGTCCAAGAACCGGGGCCCAAAAGCTTATGACCGGGGAAATTTTGAGGCGTATATATTTGCCGAAAACCACACCTTGTCCCCTGGGGGAGAAAAAGGGAGGAGGTCTTCGCTTTTCTTCAGTTTGGTATCTTGTTCGAGAAGGGCCTGGATTTGAGTTTGGGGGTGTTGGTTCCAAATGGCATTAGGTTATGGAAAAATTTTTCCCAATGCGGGAACTCCAAGGGCAGGAGGGGGGGAGGGGTGGGCGGGGGAAAATTGTCCCCTTTAGACAATGAAAAAGGGGGGGGGGCCCCGGGGCCCGACTTTGAGTCTAACGAATTATAAAAAAAATTCTGCCGGGGGTAAAAGATTACCCCAATTTCGTCCGACGGCAAAAAAAAAAATGCCGCGGATAGGCGCCCAGTATCGGGTTTAACCCTCCCACTGCCGTTGGATTGAGGGGTTTGGGCCCGAGGAAAAATTCCTTTTTTACTTGTAGCTGGTTACAAAAGGGCAGCGCCAAAAATTTTCAAAATCAAATACCCCCCCGGGCCCAGAGCCCAATATGGGGGGCGGGCCCAGTAGCCGAAAAATTGTGGAAAAATACCCCTGGCCAAACGAGGGGCGGGGGTTTAGACGGGGCAGGGGAACAAAAGGGGAAATTTTTTTAAAAAAAAACTTTCTGGGGACAAACCCAAAATTCACGGTATTACCAGAGGACGGGGGGGGGTCCGAAATTAAAAAATTTCCCATGGCGACTTTGGGCCCAGGGGAAAATTGGGAAATTAGGCAGTGGGTTTGCGGACCTGCCGGCTTGAGATGGGGGGGGACTTGTTGCGGGAACACGAGGTGCACGACTCCACAAATTCACGAAATGTCTTTAGCCAAAATGGGAGTTAAGAGAGACAGATTTTTCATTTCCCGGGGTCCTGCCATCGGGCAATTTTCTCAATTGTAGTTTTTTTCTTGTTAGAGCGGACGCCCCATAAGTCTTGCCGAAGGAAATTTCGCTGCAATTCTTTTGGGGGCAGCAGAGAAAGCCTTTCGGGGGTAGATAATATGCCGTGGTGCTGGGGTTTATCTTCCCACCCCCGTCAGAGGGGAAAGGGGGGAGGGGATTGGCCCTTGGGTTTTTTCCCCGGGGCAAAAAGGAATAAAAAAGTTAAAAATGGAAAAAAATAGAAGGGCCCTTGGCCTGGCGCGGGGTTTTGACGCTGGGGCCCTCTGGGGTATAGGAAATTCTTGTGGTCGGGTTTTAAATATTGACCGGGGGGTGAGCCCCCCCCCCCGGGAAATTTTGCGCCTTTTTCTAGGGCTAGCTTGATGGCCCGCAATTTTCGGTCTCCTTTTTAGTAAAATTTTTTCAGCAGACAAAAAAGGGTTTTTGGGGAAAAAAAAAAGCCTTCGGGGGGGTCTTGCCTTTGGGGTCATTTGAGGAAGTTACAGCTCCCGGGTCCCCCCCCCAAGAGGGGGACGACTTCCAAGAAGGGAAAGGGTTTTTTTTGTGGTCGGGCGTTTTGAGTAACCCGGGGGGGGAAGGGGGAAAGGCAGACTTCAGCTTGAGGAAAGCTTCTTCCGCGGCTGGTGGCCCCAAAACCCAGGATTAAATGCCCTTTTTGGTTTTAAAACCACAATAGGAAGAACCAGTGAAGAGAAGTGCGGCACAAATGTCTATAAAGTTGGGGCGAAGCCCCCGGAAACTTGTATTTGGGGCGGGGGGGGGCCCCGGGTCTTGGGCCACTGCAGAAAGGCAGACAATTTGGGAGGATCCATCTGCAGGGCCCCTTTTTCCGAAATAATTTTAGCCCAGGCGGAAGGCTTTTTCTGATGGAACAAAAAATTTTTCGAGTTTGGGTTAGGCAGTTAGCCCCCAAAAAGTGGGGACCGACATCAGGGGTGACGTGGGGTTCCCGGGTAGGAGGAAAAAAATTTGATGTTGTCCAGATAGAAACGGGGAAAAAGGAATACGGAGGTCCCGGAAAAATGTCGTTGACGAAATCCCGGAAAAAATACAAGGTGTTGCAAAGAACCCAAAAGGGGAAAAGACCGGGGACCGGAAAATGCCCATCAGAGTGTTGAAGGCCCCTCTTTCCCCTCGTTTTCCCCACAAAATTTGAAAACAGGTTATAGGCTCCGGGAGGTCCGTTTCCGGGAAAATCTTGGCTCCGGGAGCCCGGTTTAAAATTTGCTCGGGAAAACAGCAGCAGGAGTATCGTTATTTATGGTTTATTTTGCGAGACCCGGTTTAAAGATACCTTTGGCGCAGGGATCCATCCTTTTTTTGTTTCGAAAAATAAACCGGCACCAAAGGGAGGAGGACTTCCGGATAAAACCTTTTTGGAGATTCTCCTTTATGTAGGGGACATTTGTCAAGGACTTCGGCACGACAGGGGTTGGGCCCTGCCCCCGTGGGGGAGATGTTTTTCCCGGGGGAAGGTCATTTGGGCAGTCTTGGGAAAGTGGGAGGGAGCGAACCCCGGGTTTGCTTCTCGGAGGGAAAAACGTCAGGTACTTTGTTTCCCGAACGGGAAAAACCCGCTAGAGCTTGGACGACACAGGGAAAAACGTAAAACCCCCGGGCGAGGTGCCCCCAAAAACAGCCCCGGGGGCCGACATTTGGTCCCCCCGCAGGGGCTTTGCCTCTGCCAGTTTTGGGTTGGAGGGGGTGGGTTGGAGCCCCGGGGGGGGGCCAGAAAGGGTGGACGAGGAAGGGGCCGGGGGGAACAAGGGAAAACGAAAGTCCCCTCCTTTGAAGTGCCCCACTTGAAAGGGGCAAAAAGGGTCAGTATGGGAACGGACTGGATCGGGTGAAAGGGCTTTCCCCCCTGACAGGAGGGGATGGCCCAGGGGGTTTCTCCCGGGGAAAACCCCGGGGGGGATTGTGTTTAGCACCAGGGCAGCGTCCCAAAAAATTTCCGCCCACCAAAAGGGCCCAAGGACGCTGAAGCTTGAAAAAGGATTCCCCGTTTCGTGCTTTTACCCCGGGGGAAAGTTCAGACGAGGAGATGAATGCACACCCCCAGGGACCCTCCCAAGTTTTGGGGCCCAGGTGCGGGGGTCATTCTCCCGGACGCCGTGGACGGAGCAGGCAATCCCTGAGGAGATGTTCAGGGCTGCCGCAGTAGAGACCTCGGTTCTCCTTACGCCGTCGGTCAAGTTCCTGTGGAGTCAGGTGGGCTCTATCCACTTGCTTGGCCTCTTCCACGGCTGACTGGGAAGGAGGCAGTGGAGGCTGTAGAAACACCGGCACAAGACTGGGTAAACGACGGGTTCGGACCGGTTCCTGCTCCTGGCGGAGCTCCTCACGTCTCTCCGCGAAACGGATATCAATCCGAGTTGCCAGATGGATGAGCTCACATAATGAAGATGGCGGATCCTGGGTGGAGAGGGCATCCTTAATCTGGCTGGAGAGGCCTTTCTTGAACGTGGCGCACAATGCAGCATCGTTCCAAGCCAACTCCGACGCTAGTGTGCGGAATTGCACGGAGTAGTCACCTACAGAGGAGTTCCCTTGCTGCAGGTTCAACAGGGCGATTTCAGCAGATGAAGCACGGGCAGACTCTTCGAAGACACTGCGGAACTCCTGTAGGAAACTAGCTAGGTCCGCAGTGACCGGATCGCCTCGGTCCCAGAGTGGAGTCGCCCAGGCCATGGCTTTTCCTGAGAGGAGACTGACCACGAAGGCCACCTTGGATCTTTCTGAAGGGAACTGACCAGCCATAAGTTCCACGTGAAGGGAGCACTGGGTGATGAAGCCCCTGCAGGCCTTTGGGTTCCCGTCAAAATTTGTCTGCATGGACAACCGGAGTTTAGGACCGACTGGAGCGACAGCCACGGGAGAGACCACTGTAGCCGACTGCTGCTGCAGAGTGGTGATGAGCTGCTGCATCATAGTGGACAGCTGATTAAGCTGCTGCGCTTGCTGCATGATCTGCTTCGATTGCTGGGCCACGATGGTGGTGAGGTTAGAGACGCTCGGTAAAGATACCTTGGCGGGATCCATGGCCGGATCTTACTGTCACGGTCTGCAGTAGTGGATCCAGTGGACCACCGCAAGCGATGGCGTAAGCCACGCCAGGGAGCGGAATCTAAGTAGGTCCTGGTATTCACCAGAGCCCACCGCAAAGCGGGATGGACTTGCTGCGGCGGGAGTCTACCAGGTCGCTACCCCTGACGTGACTTGCTTGTGGAGGCCACCGAGGTATAGCGTGGTACAGAATCGTCAGGCGGGCTCGTAGTCGGAGACAGGTAGAAGGTCAGGGCAGGTGGCTAGATTCATGGTCGAAGGAGGCAAACGGTACGGTACACGTTAATCAGAACAAGGCTTTAGGAACGCTTTCTCAATAGGCTAATGGCACTAAAGATCCGGCAAGGTCACTAGGAAGAGGCTGGCTTAAATGGGGGCAGTGACTGGCAATAACCAATTACCGGTGCACTGGCCCTTTAAATTTAACATTGCTGGCGCGCGCGCCCTAGGGAGCGGGGCCGCGTGCGCCGCGGGACAGAGGCTGCATCAGGAGCGTGGTTGGGTAAGTGACTTGTGGGACAGACGGGGAACCGAGCGCGCCTGCGACCCGACATGTGGGTCGCTGCGCCGCTCGGCAGCGGGGCACGGATGCGCCTGCGACCCGGGACGAGGGTCGCAGGGGCATCCGTGACAGTAGCCTTGTGCACTACAGATTATAAACCTCCTGCACTCATGTCACTGTAGCAGGAACAGCACAGCTGATATGCCAATCACTGCAATAGAAACACCCACAGCCAAACCAGGAAGCTGCCTGTGGCTCTGTGAAACAGCACAGTGAGAAAACCCCTTTAATACTATTATATCCATTTCTCACTTTAAAGTGGTTATCCACCCTTTAAAAAAAACCACAGCAAATGTGGTAAAATAACAAAAACAAGTATAGTCATATCTCCAGTGCCCTGACTGGCATGTGACGTAAGCAGCGGCTTCAGCGGTCACACGACATACTATTGCCATCATGACGGACTGGTAGTAAGCAGGGAATGGAGCACCCACTGGAGCTCCTACAATGGATTTGAGAGGTAAGAGGTTTATTGGTTTTGTGATTGTGCTACATGACTGCTGCGACTCCAAAGGTGCAAATGTTGCTGGGTGTCAAGAGACCCCGATAAGCTCTGTGAGAAGTTCTTGAGCTGTATTTTCCCTGTAAATGGGGATAACTTATGAGCCCATTTCAGGTCAAATCAGTAATAAAAAAAAAGTTATCTAAAAATGCCACCTAGAGATAATAGAAATAGAAATGCCATAAAAATAAAGCCTTCTCCGTATCACAGAAAAAAGGCAAAAAAAAAAATCATAGAATTACCGAGCACTGATAGAGTTTAACTCCTTAATGACCACCCACCGTCTGTTGGCATCGCTGCAGACATCGGAGTTTGCGGCGCCGCAGCAGTGCTAAGATCGGGGCTGTACTACACAGCCCTGTTCCAAGCGCAGATCCTGCAAGCGTCGGGGAGAGGGGAAACCTCCGCTCCCCGGTGCTTTAACGCTTTGATTGCCACAGTTCATCACCGCAGCGCAATCAAAGGTTTCCCTGCTCTGTCGGGTGATCGGGATTCCAGGTGACCCGACAGAGCCTGGGGAACGTCTCTGTAGACAGCCCTGGAGACCTAGAGTAGCCCCAGGGCTGTCTGTGTAGGAAGCCAGCGATCAGGGCAGACTGTGAGCTGCCCTGATCACTGCTTGTGTCAGACTGACACAGATTACAATGTATTAGCATATATGAATATGCTAATACATTACTAAGTGTATAAAAAAAAAAAAAGTAACACAGTTCTCCCTTCATTGGATTTTTTAAAAAAAGTACAAAACATAAAAAGTGTAAAAAAATAAAAAATAAATAAATAATAAAATAAAAATAAATATTTAAGAAAAAATAATTGTGCATACATTACACACACAAAAAAGCTACGCATATTAGGTATCCACACGACCGTAATAACCTGTAGAATTCATTAATTAGTAAGTATGAAATGTGAATGGTATAAAAACAATTTTAAAAATACAAAAAAAAATTTTTTAAAAATTGAAAAAAAATTCTGCAATTATTTATAAGTGAACTTAAACTATTCCCCCAGAAAGTACAACTCATCTCGAATAAAACGAGGCCTCATACAACTGCGTCACTGAAAAACTAAAAAAGTTACAACTGTTGAAACTAAAAAAATGTTCTGGTCATTAACTACTTTTCAGGCGTTCTGCTTCAGGGGTTAAACCCAGGGGTACTAAAGAAAATTAAAAGGAGCCTGGTCAGGAAGGAGGGTAAACGGCCTGGTCAGGAACTGGTTAAGTGATGACACAGATTAACAGACTGGTCCATCATATCTAAATATTGTGGCATCCATATCAGACATTGGAGCCTTAGGCTATGTTCACACAGCTTAAATTAGGGCGCATTTCGCTGCATATTTCATGGCGTACTGCGTCTAATACGATAATGTGCCCCAATCATTACAGTAATCCCCAGCTCTCATAGAGAACTATGGATTACGCCTCCTCTCCCCGGGCGTACAATACGACGAGTGGGGAGATAAGCGACATGTCATTATTCACGGCGTTTACGCGGCGCGAGTAATGACAGTCTATGGGGTCGCCGGGATGCCGCCCCCCACCCCCCCGCATTGCAGAGCTCCCTAACACACTGCGTAATTGCGGGGCGTACTGTACACCCTGCAATTAGCTGTGTGAACTTAGCCTTCTTGATTTATGCACCCCTTTCTATCTGAATAGCAGATACATTTAGGCTGGATTCACATGGTGTTTATGTCACACATTTATGCTTCGAAAATTGCAAGCGCGTAATTTCAAAACTAATACGTCGTTTCCTGCTTCCTATACTTTAAACCAGTATGTGGCGTATATGCCTGCAAAGAAGAGACTCATTTCTTTGCTGACGCACGCTAAATTACGATTGTAAAATACGCAGTGTGTGATTGACGGCGCTCATTTTACATTGATGTCTAAGGTACTGCATTGTACATTGTTTGGGGCTTATTTCATCATGTATTTAGGTGAAATTACGCCCGAAATATGTGCCAAAATACGCCACAAGAGACGTGTGAACATACCCTTAAGGGTATGTTCACACGGCTTATTTTGGGACGTATCTCGCCCCGTATTTCGCCGTACTGCGTGAAATACGGGGCGAGATACGTCCCAGTTATTACGGTAATCCACAGTTCTCATAGAGAACTATGGATTACGCCTCCTCTCCCCGCTCGCACAATACACCGCGGGGCGAGATAAGTGACATGTGAATTACTAGCAGCGAATACGCGCCGCTAGTAATGAATGTCTATGGGGCCGGCGGGCTGCCGGCACCACCCGCCCCCGTACACATGGCGTAATGCGGGGCGAAATACGTCCCGTAATTAAGCCGTGTGAACATAGCCATAATGTTGGGATCAGTGTTCCCTATTTCCAAGCAAAGTTTCCAGCTGTGCGTTCCACAAGGATACAACATACACACGGTTTGGACAACGTTGGCAGTCCTCGCTCTGTCAGTCACCGCTACTGCATTACAAAGGTTGCTTTAAAAAAAAAAAAAAAATCAGTATTAATTGATGCTAATAGCATTTCAATGAAAAACTAAATAGTAAACACAACACTACTCCCAGTCTGAATACAGCTGTATATACAAGCAGCAGTATGCCTACAAGCCACTCACAGGGCAAGACAATCCACACAATGAATTCTCTCTTTATGGGTGGAAAAGCTTTGTTCCCCTCACCTCAAACAGACCTGACAGCTAATTCATTTGTTGCTAGGAAAACGTTGCATTAGTACATTAAGGCCATGTCCCCACTGCACGTTTTTTCAGCCGGTTTTTAAGCCTGTTTGCGGTTTTGCAGACCGCATGAAAAACCGGCCGAAAATGAGCACAATTGTGCTCTAGGGAAAACCCGTGCAGCAGTCCCCACTGCACAGGTTTTCTGCCCGGAGGTTTTTCCGCCCGCGGGCCGCTCGAAAATCATTGAGCGTGTTCATTCTTCCGTCCGGTTTTAAGACGGAATATGAACACCTCAATGGGAGGGGGAGGGCTGTTCGCCGCCCATCAAAACCGGACGAATATCGGCCGGCAAACAGGCCGGTATTTGTCCTGTGCCGTGGGAATGCAGCCTAAAGGTTTACCTGGTGATTACACATTGAGCAGTTTGTGATATAGCAAATATTCAGCATCAGTGGAGTCAGTTTGTTGTAGATTCTGTTTAGCAGTATTTTAGTTATATCTGATCTTGGTAAAGCTGAGTGACAATCAGTAAGTCCAACATTATATTTCCCACAAAGGGCGGTTATGTAGTAAATTTGTCCCAGAGATTTAGGGTGTGTTCACATGGTGTGTTGGATCCATTTATAGATGAGTGTTTGGATCTGTGTTTCAAACCCTAAACGGACCCAAACACACATCTAACAATGAGCAGCGTGATTACATTGCTTTCAATGTAAAACACGCATCTGCGTTCAGATGAGTGATAGCCAATATGTGTTTACATGCCTCTTTGGCCTCGTTCACACGGCTTATTTCAGAACCAATTTACATCAGATTGCCGATGTAAATACGTTCTGAAATCAGTTGAATATCAGTTGCAAATAAGTGTCACTAAGTGTGGCACGTATTTGGAACTGATTTCCCGACGGATTCACCATCTCCAATCATTGTAGGTGGTGAATCCGTCCGTAAATAATTGACAGCACATTGTTTTTCCGTTTCCCGGATTGCCGTCGGGGCAATCCGCAGCGGCAATCCGGCACGGAAATTTCGCGTTCGTGGGGAACGACGAGCCGTATTTTCTATTGAAATCAATAGAAAATAGGCTGTGACTTATTTCTGACTGATTTGCCGATGGATTGACGATCGTCAATCCGTCGGCAAATACGCGGCGAAATAAGCCGTGTGAACGAGGCCTTTCTGCTGCGTCTTTCGGATCGATTCAAGGAATTGTCATGTCAGTTCTTGATCCGAAAGATGCAGCAGTCGCCCTATTTAAAACTATAGGGTGCGAACCTGCTGCAGCCAAAATGCAGCCAAACAGGCAGCTGCGTGTTGGATGCAATTTATGCGCTTTTGAATGCGTTTTTCGGATCCAAAAGCAATATGTCATGTGAAAATACCCTTCAGCTATGGTCACACGGCTGATTCACGCCGTAATTGAGAACGGATTTCGCCCGCAATTACAGAGTGTGTACGGAGGAGGGGCGGGGGCCAGGAGCTCACTGGCCCCATAGACATTCATTACTAGTGGCGCATATTCGGCGCTAGTAATGTGCATGTCACTTTCTTCCCGCTCGCTGTATTTCGCGAGCGGGGGGAGGAGACGGAATCCGTAGTTCTCTATGAGAACTGTGGATTACCGTAATGACAGGGACGGATTTCAGCCATATTTGCACGCAGTACGGCGCGAGATATGGACTGAAATCCGTCCCAAAATCAGCCGTGTGAACATAGCCTTAGGCCCGGTTCCCACGGCTTATTGCCGACGTAATTGCGGGGACGGATTTCACCCCGCAATTACGTCGGCTCCGTGCAGCAGGGGTGGGGTGGGGGGGTTGCGGCAGCTCGCCGGCCCCATAGACATGCATTGTCCATGGCGCGTATCCCGCCGGGATAATGTGCATGTCACTTTCTCCCCCCCTCGCCGTATTGGCCGAGCGGGGAGGAGAGACAGAATCCATCGTTTTCTATGAGAACTGTGGATTGCCGTAATGACAGGGACAGATTCCAGCCGTATTGCAGCGCAGTACAGTGCGCAATATGGCTGCAATCCCTGCCCAAAATAAGCCGTGTGAACGGCCCCTTATGGTGTGTCCAGATGACGAGTAAAATTTACTTGTCAGATTCTGTAGTTGAAAATCGTGTCTGATAATGGTCATCCCCACTAACCTCAATAGTAAGTTTTCTGCATGCAATACGACCAATGAACATGTTTTAATTATTTTTACATTTAAAAACCGACTGATGAAAATACGTGTTGAGGTCAATGGAAATGATTTACTGCGAGTATTTTAAGTCGGAATCCACAAGGTGTGTGGACAGAGCCTTAGGATTAGTGAATTTAGTGGTAGATTGGTATCTAGGACCTGTGCCAGTTTGAAAAACAACAGGGTCTAATCTTCACTGAAGAGGTACCTGCAAAAACCCAATCAAACCAATGTACTTAAAGGGGTTGTCTCACTACATTGATTCATCTTACCACAGTCCGGTTTTCTTGGTTTCATTTTTTAAGTAAGGGGCGTGTTTACTGGCTTCTACTAGGCTGCAGTAGAAGCCAGGTCTGTAGCTATAGCAACCAGTGCTGGCAGCCTATCAGTAGAGAGTAACACTCTGTGGGAAGCGACCTGGGGAGCTGATGCAGCCCATACAAGAGGGAGATCTAGGAAAAGTAGGACACTGTTTAAAGGAATATATTGCAAAGGACTTTTTTCTTGCAAAAAACTTAA
>JAODAL010023218.1:0-63126 GCA_025379985.1 Phyllomedusa bahiana
GCTTTTTTTTAAAATTTGCTTCTCCACCTGTTTGGGTGTAAGAATGAAGGGTTTTTGCTCTCCATAGATTTTAATGGTCTGGGAATATCGACTACGACTATCTAAACCCTATCGATGGTGGGGGGGATTCGACATCGATCGATGTCGATACCAACAAAATGCTAAACACTAATCGGGGGTTTGCCCCACACGGATACCCGTGAAAATAAAAACAAAAAGAAAAGGGGACACTGTGAAAAAAGGGCGCTTTGTTGCAAATGCACCCAAAATTGCAAATTGCTTGTTTTCACTGCCCCCTTATTTGAAGACCTTTGAACGAAACCCCCCTTTAAAATGCAGAAAAATGTATTCCATCTGTAATCATTTTGGCACATCATGCCTAATCTAATTTCATGCTATGTAGTATTAGACTAGATTAATAAATGTGCCCCAATCTGTCAAATTTAGAAGTCTGTGAGTTCCACCTGTACCTCTATATGTCTCAGATTTCTTTGGGAGTTTTTTTTCCCATGGCTTCCCAATTTCCCCTGGGAAGAAAAAAACCCTAATATGTGCCGAACCGGATAGCTATGTTGGCCAAAAAAGTGTGACAGCTTGATTGTTTTTTTCCAGGTCGTTTTTTAAATTTTTACACGCATCTTAGAAAGTAATGGTGCTATACAATAAATAATAATAATCATGCTCCATTAAACACTGCTGTGCACGATGGACTGTATTCTGCGGAGGAAATAGCCTAATTGCATCACTCCTAATTTATAAAGGTTTTAATTATAACACTACAAATTTTTTTAAAGGAAAAAAAAAACCACAAGGAAAAGTTTCCCTAATGGCAACAAGGCTCGGTTCACATGTTGCATTTTTTGAACACACCAAAAATGCATGCAGTTAAAAAAAAAAATTTAAAAAAACATGCATGTTTGCTAATTAACCCAAATTCAATTATTAATTTAAATGAATTGTTTTTTCTGCATATTTTTTGTGCAGTTAAAAAAACACAAAAAAATACCATATTGAACCCCCCCAAAAAGGGCAACTGCATTTACACACACAGATGAGGCAAAAATTGAAGCCATAAGGGGAAGAAATCCTACACCATGAGTGTTAATAAGACTTGATGCTTTGTAAGTTCAGCTTTAGGGGGGTTCACAGTTGCAATTTTTTAAGCCAAAAACTTTTGGGAATAAAAAAATAACATGTCGAAAAAGAGAGCAGCTCTCAAAACTCACCCTCAAATTTCCGTTTCCCCAAAAGTATTGCCCGATTTTTTCATCTTTAGAACAAAGAGGTTTCAAAACTTATTTAAGGCATTTTTTCCCGTTAATATTTTTATTTTTTAATTAGGATTTTCCTGCAATTTTTAAATAAAAGGAAGGGGTATACTCATCTCTCCCCTCCTCTTGGATCCTGCCCTATGGCATTCAAATTTTTTTGGTCTCTGATTTCAGTGGCTGCAGTGGTGACGCATCTAACAATTAGCAGTGAGTTTATCACTGCCGGCAATGACAGACACACAGCGGCGTTCACATGAGTGATCGCCACTGCGTGTTTGCATTGCGCCTGTCGGGTCCGTCTTTCGGATGCGATCCAAGAATTGCATGTCATTTCTTGAATCGCATCCAAAACACGGACCTGACAGGCGCGATGCAAACAAGCAGCGGCGATCATTCGTGTGAACGCCACTGTGTGTCTCTCATTGCCGGCAGTGATAAACTCACTGCTAATTGTTAGATGCGTCTCTGGGTCCGTTCAGATGGATCCAGAGACGCATCAGAAAGGCGGATGTTCACACGGACGCAAGACGCCGTGTGAACATACCCTAAAGGCTAACAAAGAGAGAACGATGTAGTCCTGGATCCCAAATGAGATTAGAAAGGAGTATAAGTTTTTTTGTTTTTTTTACTTAAAAAGGTCAGCAGTATGCTAATGAAAAATACAAATATTTACCAGACAACCACTTTAAAGTCATAGTATCACTTGTGCAACATTGCTGTATACAGTTTGCAATATAGTATAGTTTAGTCAGCCTTTGTCATCCATACTCTTTGGTCATTGATATCCTTTGTTCTCAAATTATGGTACATATGCCCCCAGGAATAAATGCCAGGTCACTTGGCGGCATTCACACTTTCATGCTGTGCCTTTAAAGGGATGTTCCTATCTTGTAATATGCACTCTGAGACCAGCTCGTAGCACGCGAAAAGCAAACTTCAGTGCTAATGAATGGCTCTTCCTGTTTATTTCTATGGGATGCCCATATAAAGCTGAGTGAGTCTGCTTGGGAATATTCAGAACTCCTATGATGAACTGTACACTCCCATAAAAATGAATGGGGAAAAGTTGCACAATATTACAAGATGGGAACACCCCTTTAACCACTAACCGACAATAGATGTATAGGTACGTCCTATTTTCGGTAAGGTCCTATGTGGCAGGCTTACTCAGTAAGTCTGCTGTACATGATGCAGATTCCAGCTGCTAATTGCAGCTGTCACCCAACACTACCAGCAGAGATTGTAGCTGACTCCAATCCCTGCTGTTTAACCATGTATGCTCCACAGCAGCGATTGAGATTATTTATCTTGTACACTGAACACTGTAGAAGAAAAAAATTCCAAACACCAAAATTGCATTTTTTTTTGTTCATTTCACGTCCCCTAAAATTGGAATAACATGTGATCTAAAGGATGCATGTATCCCAAAATGGTACCAATAAAAACTACATTCCAAGCCACAAAAAAGCACCATCACTCAGCTCCATAGGTGAAAACAAAAACGTTACTGGTCACAAGTTTAGCAGAAATTTAAGACATACAGAATGTTTCTATTTTTTTTTTTTTTAAATTACTGAGACATAAAAAAAAAACTTTGGTTTTGCCGGAATTATATCAACCTACAGAATACAGATAACATGTCAATTGTGCTAAAGAGTAAACACCATAAAAACAAAACCCACTGCAAACCTGGCATTTTTTTTTACATTTCACCCCACTTTCATTTTTTTTAGTTTCCCAGTATCGTACGGTCAAAGGCACAATTAATAAGTATATCTTTTCCTGTGAAAAGCCCTTATATGTCTATGTGGATGGAAAAATAAAAAGTTATGGCTCTTGGAATGCGGGGAGGAAAAAAAAAAAGAGTAAAAAAATTATGACCGGCTGTCAGGAAGGGGTTAATAATTGCTGCACAGTGTATGATTGCAGCTTAGGGTATTTGGCTTAGAAACGGTGAGAAACACTAGTCTATAAGAGCCCTTTTCTAACTATTGCCTCTTTCTTAACCTAGTGATTGAAAGCTTGACGTCTGCGAATTTTAAATTTGTGATGGAAAACTGTGAACATATTTTCTTAAATCCCTCATACAAATTACTTTCCTCGTGGATCTCACTTTGTATGTCAATGATCTACTGCTTGTGTACTGCTCTTCCACACTTGGCAGAAATGATATGGGCTATATTGATTTAGGCTACTATATAGGCTATGATTTTTTCAGCCAATTTAATTACTCGTCTGACTGCCATCATTTCTTGGTCCAACATTTTTAAGCTTCCCTGCTATCAGCCAGCAGTTGTCTGATATGAACGGCGATGTCCAACAATACTTCAGAGAGCTGCAGGGCAAGATTAGCATTTCCTCACCTAGTATTATATATGACAACAAAACCTCTAATTCTGGTTGTCTTACAGCGGTCAGTGGGGATAATTTCAGCTTCAGTTCTAGTGGTCACGATTTAGGCAGCTGTACTAGATCATTAAGGATGTCTTTAAGTAAACCATATTGCAGTGGTGCCTGGCGGAGTTGAAATGCAAGGCTGCACATCCATGACGGCTCCTTCATAGAGTGTTCCCCTCCTTTTATCAGCGAGACAGACAGGTCTTTTTCATGTGTTAAGCTCTTTTATTTCCTAACAAAAACACTGAGTGTGTAACAATGACAAAGATATGTATAGACAGCGCGTGCTGATTATATCTCCTGTCACTTTGTATCAGTGTCTAAAAATACAACAGACATTGCTTAAACATTCAAGAGTAATTTTAGTGACATCTCTAATCTGCTTCTCATGAAATGTAATAGAAAAGTCACAGATGTAACATAGCATGCCATAATACTTTCACTAGAGGAATAACACTACGGTCAAAATTCTGAGAAATCTAGGTTCATTAAGAGGCTGGTAAAAAAAATTCTGCTAGTTTATGATAGTCCAAGAGTTGGAAGGACTCCAATGGTAAAGTGACCATTCCTGATTTGTCTACTTTAGTAAATACTAAGAAAAATAAAATGTCCCAGCTCACCAGTCCAAATCGATACTTGCAGCACCTGGATGAATACTAAGGTGCACAGATATACACTGAGCCGAATCCCAGGAATAAGTCCAAAAGGAAACATTCCAGCACTCTAAAATTTATAACATTTTATTCCATTATTTAAAAATTAGTGGTGCAAATGTAAAATTGGGGCTTACTTAGATCGGACAAAAATAATTAGATCCTTATTCAAAGCTCATTGATTGAGCTTAAAAAGACGATATATATAGTGTTAAAGACGATTTGTAGTGTTAAAGATGATTTTATTAAATACTAGTGTTACCTATAATAAACAATTCTGGAGCATTTTTTTAAAGCTCTATGTTGTGTGATCCCCTGGTATTCCTCCTATAAATTCATGACCAATCTGTCAGGTGGGTGTTACCAATGGGGGGGTGTCCCTGCATAGCCTGACCTTGTCTAGTCAGTGCTGGCAGGGGTAATGTGTTCGCAAGGACACACCCTTCGGAAAATTGGAATAATAACACCCATCTGACTGATTCAATAGTTCATTTCTAGAAGGAACAACGGAGGAACAGCTCAACACAGAGTTATCATAGAAGATAATATGCTCCAGTATTGTTATTTCACAAGAAAACACAAGTATTTACAAAAAATAGACATATCAAGAGATGTCACAGGTCGTCAACCATTACCTTTCTTGTAAATAATGCAAAAATTTGGTTTTCTTTAAATAGCTTTGTAATTTGCTAGTGTGATTATTCCACATACAAAGGAATAGGCATTCCCAATAGCCATTCTCCTCTTCCTAAACAAAGGTGTTGAAATCATGATGAAATTATACAAGATTTTGAATATCCAGCCTATTTCCATGTCTGTCCTGATGAGGGGTGTACTACAGAAGCTGGGAGGGGCATGTACTACTTGTAGCATGCCTGTTAACCCCACCATTCATTTTATGATGTACAAGCCTTGTAGTACCCTGTGTCACCTGTTTTGGAAGGATGAAAGTGTCATTATGCATCACCAATGGCAGTGGCATACAGTACCTAAATAATTCCACCATATACAGGTTACGAACGGGTTACGAACGGGATAGGGACGGTAGGTTTGTTCCTAAGTTGAATTTGTATGCAAGTCGGAACAGGTATATTTATTAAATGTAACTCCAGCACAAAAGGTTTGTTTTTCATTTTAAATAGTGCAGGGAAGGGAAGGGATAAATTTGTTTTGCTGTCTGTGCCCCTGTTAAGGAGATTTCACCTCATTTTCACCTCATGTGCTGCTGTGGCATGCTGCAACTTGTCATTCCACAGCTACTATCTGCTGTGGAACATGGAACTACAAGTGTCAGCATTCCCCATAAGTCTCTGTTTGTAACTAGGAACAGATATAAGTCGGAATGGTGTAAGTTGAGGACTGTCTGCAGTGCCAAATAAATTGGCTGAATTATGAGCACACTGTGAAAATTTTCCAAAGTTTAAACAGTGTAACAGAGAATTTGTAATAAGGTGAAAGTTAATAGAAATATAGGAATCTGATTACCAGTTGCCATGGTTACTACTTTAAGTTCTTCCACTAGATTTTACAAATGTATCTCCGTGTCCTTGTAGGTAATTTGCCCTGCAACAAAAAAGCAAACTGAATATATTTATGCAATGAATGTATGTATTACTGCATAGGCTAATCACAATATAAAGAAAATGGCAGCCAGGCTAGGTACACTCATGTATCTATATCAATATTAGTATGTGTCAGGTATGCAGCCATAATTCTAAATAGTGTTACGCAAATCCGTCCCTGTTCAGTTCGATACTGGTTCAGCTGAACTTGCAAAAAAAAAATTGGGTTTGGGATGTCCCAAGCCCAAACCCTAACCTGAACTGTAAACGTAACCCTAACACTCAGTTAGGGTTAGGGTTTTAGGCAAACTTAGGGTTATCTCACCTCTTTGTGGTGGTTTCTTGGTCCAAAAGCACCTTTTCAACACCACTTCTGCTCCAACTCTCAACCTACTATGTCATGGGACAAGAAGTGATGTTGGAGCAGAAATGATGTCGCAGCGACAGCAAGGCTAAACCAAAAGCACGCAAGAGGTAAGTTAACCCTAAAAAGGTCTAAAAACCCTAACCCTATCTTCAACTTAGGTTTATGGTTACAAATCGGGACAATTTTTTTGTGACTTATGCCAGAATTTGATTAAAGGAAACCCCCAAATAAAAGCACTTAGACGGGGTCAATTTTGGGGAAAATTTTTTTTTTTTACTCAAAATTGCAACCCCAAATTTAATGAAAAATTTTCTGGGTACCAGCAGCGCATTTAGGAACAATTTCCCATTTGTTTATTAGACAGGGTTTCTCATTAGAGACATTTATGGAAGACTGATAGGACATGCCACAAATATTTGATCATGAAGGTCCAACCTTTGGGATTCCCAAATTTCTAGAGAGCTTGTGGAGAGTTAAACCCATATTCCCCCATTTCCTTTTAAAGATATGGTATACAAACAAGTGATTATGTAGACAAATAAGCCATACATTTCTTAAATAGGAAAGACCTTTAAAATGTTAAACCCAACACATAAAAGAATTGTTGAATACTTTGACATTTACACTTAGTTAACAGCGACATAATGCTTGACACTGCTGATATCAGAAAATTCATAATGCCAATTTAAAAAAAAATCTTTGTGTCCTGACACCCAAATTCATCCTCCAAAAAAGTTTAAAAGGGGTTTGCCAAAATCTCTTTCATACCCCCTGCCCCCCAACCCTCTTCAGCTCTGTGTGCTCAGAAGGGGGTGTGTGTGTTTTTGCTTGAATTGC
This sequence comes from Phyllomedusa bahiana, assembly GCA_025379985.1. Taxonomy (NCBI): domain Eukaryota; kingdom Metazoa; phylum Chordata; class Amphibia; order Anura; family Hylidae; genus Phyllomedusa; species Phyllomedusa bahiana. The sequence goes on from JAODAL010023218.1 coordinate 7,088, forward strand.
ATATCATGGGGACCCGGGAAGGGGATGACATCACCGGGCCCTTTTCCTCGCTGTAGTAAAATTAAAGATCTTTTTTATGTAAAGAAATCGTGAGTAGCTGAGAGGTAAAGTTTTTTTCCCCCAGGCACTAGGGCCCTAGTTTCAAATCCCTCGGGGAACCCAAACCTGGGGGGTTTTTTTTTTCCTTTCCTAATGAAAAACCCTGTTTGGGGTTTTCCCTTTTTTATTTATTTGCACTTTTAATTTTTACAAAGGGGGTACAGAGGACAAGAGTAGTTTGAAAGAAACCGGGGGTTTAAAACACCAGTAGTTTCCTGGTGGGGAGGTGTTGGTTTTACCCATGGTTACCGGGGACTGAGGAACTCTCACCCTGGTCGTATACCCTGGAGATGAGCTGTAAAAAAAGGAATCACAAAAGGGACCCATTTAAAAAAAAAAAACATGCAAAATTTTTAATCATGAATGGTGAAAATGTTTGTTATTTCATTTGCAATTTCCCCCACATAAATTTTTAAACTTAGTGAAAAACCCCCTTTAAAAAAATCTTTACAGAAAAAAAAAAAAACCCCAAAAGGTCAAACTCCCCCTTTTCTGTTTAAAAACTCAAAATTTGTGTGTTGCATTTTTAAAATTTAAGACTTTTTTTAAAGGGGCCATGTTTTTACAGGGTCCCCTATTTGAAGTGGGGCCTAAAATAGAAAAAGGGGGGACATTTTATGAAACTTGGTCCCAAAAACACGCATTTTCTAATCAATAAAGAGGAGTTATTAGCAACTTTGTATGAACCTGTCATTGTGGGTTCTTTAAAATTGTGTGTGGTTTTATAAAAATTTTTTGAAATACCATATCTTTGGACTAGCTTTTTTTTGGGGGGGGGGGGGGCTTTTCAAAGCCATTCCTGGTTTTCTTTTTTGGCTTACAACTTTTTTAAGCTATAGAACAGGGCTACTACAGTTTTTTTGGGCAAGATCCCCCAAAAAAAATTGCACGCCATGTTCAACAGTCCCCATTTAGGGAGTCAGGAAACCCGGGAAAGTAAATAAAAAAAAGGCAGACCTAAGGCAATCAGATCAATGTTGAGGGAATTTCATTGGTGTTGTCTTTGGTGGCATTTATTCATTCTTCAGTGGGTTACAAAAGTATTCATACCCCCGAGCTGTTCCTCATTTTTAAATGTTATAGCCACAAACTTCAACATATTTTTGGGGGCCCGGCAAAAACCCAAAATACAAATATTTTTTGAGTGGGACAAAAAAGTATGTGAAGGCCCCAAGGTTTTTTTTGGAAAAATTTGTGTACAAAAAACATCTTGAAAAACCAAAGGGGAAACCCACCTTTTCCGCTCAGGGTTTTAAAAATTTTAACAAAGCGGGACTGCATGGTTTTTGATTTAAAAAAAAAAAATAAAATAGCCCAACTTTTGGGAAAATCTCAAAGAAAAACTGTTGAATTCATCATCTTAAATTTAAAGGAACTGGCAAAAACTGCCAAAAAAACCCCAAGGGCAACACCCTAAAACATCTAAAATTACACCAAATTTGCAATGAAATGGGGTTTTTAAAACAAAGCATATTCATGTGTTAAAATGGCCTAGTTAATTCCCCGGCCAAACCCATTGAAAAACTTGGGGAAGACTTTAAAAATTTCTGTTCCAAAAGCTCGCCAACCCAAACACAAAGCTAAAAGGGGTTTTTTTGTAAAGAATAATGGGCACAAATTTTCCCGCCCCCTAATAGCAAAAATAATAGGGACATCCCCCAACAGGGCTGTAAACGTTTAATTTGTTTTGAGGGTCATATATATATAAAATAAAATATATAAAATTTAAAAATTTTTTTTTATATTTTATATATAAATATTATATATTAAATTTTTTTGAGGCAAACCCCCAAATTTAGTAGTTTCCAAAGTGGTTTGGGGTATGTTTACAATAAACCACTTTACAGGGAAATGAGCAGTACTCGAGTGAAATATGATGCAGTGTACAAGTACGGTTATACTGCCACAGCTTTTTAGACAGAAATTTTTTTTTATTTAAAAGGGTTTTCTCACCCGGGTTTTTTCACTGACTCACAAGCATTTTGCACTCACTTTTGTTTCCCAGGCTTTTGGGGGGTTCTATAGCGTTATTTTTTTTATTCAATTTTAGCTTAAACCCTTACTCTGAGAGTTTCGGAGATTTCAAGAGGCTGTTATCGGGACTAAGCTTCCCCCCCCCCCCCCGCCCCCCCCCCGGGGGAAACACCCAAGTCGCAAACCCCCCTTTAACTGGCTACTCACGGTGAAGGGAAAGGGGCCGGAAAAAAAAAGCAGAAAGGGTTATCGGCAGAGATGACGGGTTTCAGGCAGGTAAACCCATAGATTAGCAAAGTGCCAGAAAACCCCACAACTAGCGTGGGGGGAAGGTAACAGCAGTGCAAGTAACACAGGAAACCTGAGAAACGGCAGGGTTTTTTAAAATTTTTAAAATTGATAAAAGGGGTTTTATGGGGCCGGGTAATTAGGTACGGGTCTTTTTAAAATGTTTTTGTGGTTGGGTACCCCACCTAGGGGGGGGGAGTGTAGAGGGGCCAGGGCGGGTTTGTGGGGGACCAAGGGGAAGCGAAGACGGGGGGGTTTCCCAACAAGGGGTGGACCCCAGGGCTGCAACAGGGACACGGACAAGTCTGAAGCAGGGACTGCAGCTTGGACCATGATGATTGTTGTACAGTGCCCAAAATAGTGCTTTCCCAGAGTTAAAAAAAAATTTTGGGGGGCCCATTCAAAAACAAAATTTGGGCCCCTTTTCCCCAAGCTATAATGAAAAAATCTTATTAGAAGAAATTTTTCCCCCTGGTTCGTCCCCCCTTCCTTATTTTAAAGTTTCTCCGGCCCTGGCAGGGAGATACACCCACCTTTTAGGGCAGGTGGGGTTGCCCAGGTCACACCCCGGGGGACCATTTGTGGATTTAGTTCCTGAAAAGGCCAATAAAAAATTTCTTAGGTTGGAGCCAACATGAGAAATTGTGGTCAGAAAGCTGCTAATATTCTGTTCCAGAGATTTACTATCTTCTGTGTATATAGTTCTGTTTGGTCGAGTTCTAGTGATTTTATCTTTTAACCTGTTTAGTTTATTCACCAGTTATTTAAAGACCTGAGTTTCCTTAGTATTTCTGGTTCTTACAGGGGTTTTACTGCTTTGCTAAATTCTTCCTAAGGCCAACATGCAAGTTTGCAAGCTGGACCCAAAAAAACGGGAGTTAGCTTCCCTTAGTTTTCCTCATTTCTTTCGATGGGAGTTCCAAACACAGGCAAGCTAGTGTTCTTGGGTTTATTTGGAAGTCCCATAGAAATGAATAAGGAAGAGCTGTGCTAGAGCGGCTATTTCATCGTTCTCTGAGGGTGGCTCATAGCGATCTGGTCTTTAGGACGGATTTTGCAAAGTTTTATGTTTTGTGCCAGTTGTCAGGGCTGCATATTCCTGGTTCTGTTTGGTGCCAGCTTGTTTGTAATACAGTCAGTTGTAAAATTAGGGCATTAGATTTTTTAGTTTGGGGGAAAGATTCGGGTAAAATTTAATTGGGGGCCAGTTATCTCAAACATAGTTTTGGTTTCCCTTTTTTTTAAAACTTTTTTTTTGTTCCCTCTCACCTATGTCCCTAACATAGCTGGCTCGGTGTCCTGCAGCTCCAGCATCTGACGGTGAAACCTATTATTTTACATTTAACACTTGTATAATTTTTTCATGTTTCTGCTGGGTTTTTGGAAAAGGGTTTTTGTTACAATTTTTCAGCCAACCATCTGTGCCACCTAGCACCATTACACCCTTTGTACTAATGAACATTTGCTGATCTATGTAACAATAAAGTGGGGCCCCTTCAAATTTATCATAAAAAAATTTCGGGAATGTTTTGGTGGCTTTTAAAGTCTATTTTTGGGAAAGAGAAAAACTTTAAGGGAGAAAATGGTTTCTTGGCTTTTAAAGGTACAAATGTTTTTAACTGTTTGAAATTAAAGCCAGGGAAAAACTTGAGAAAAAAACTTTTTATTTGAATCTTTTCCCAAAACATTCACAATTAATTTTCTTTACTGGATTATAATGGGCAATTTTTTGCAAAAGGGAAAACCCTTTGCCCACATGTGAAACCTGTCTTTCAATACATCAACAGCTCAGGTATCAAAAAGTTCACCTCTCAAGACTACACTTCTGCAAGGCCGGGGGCTTTTTTTGTGCTGTGGCTGCCCTTCCCCCCAACCTTTGGGCCCGGGGCCGGACTAAACTCTGGTTTTTTTAAAAAAATAATTTTTGTCTTTTTTTCTATATTATGAGCCTTTCGGTTTCTTTTCATATTCATCTAGCTGGATAATGCCCTTGTAAATTCCAGTTTTGGGTTAAAAATCGGAACTGTCGGGAATTTTTTGGTTTTTAATTTTAAAAGAGGCAATACAAAAAGGAATTTACATCGGCCCCAGGGTATAATTTTACCTTTATTTTTAAATATATCCTCTAAATATGGAAAAAGCGGCACCCAAAAAGGATTTTTTTCTGAAATTTTTCCGAAAAAGGGAAAACTTCCTTAATGGTCTAATCATAATCCACATTTAAATTACAGAATTATTTCCCTGACAGTAAATAGATACAATTTAGACTGGAAATAAAAAGGTTTTCCCTTTATCCCAACCTTTTTAAAACGGGCTATTGCTGGTAGTTATCATGACTTAGGGTCAAATAGTCAGCTAAAACTGGAAAACTGGGGAGGCGTTTTTATTTACTGTGCTCTTTTTTTAAAGGGGCATTTTCCCCACCAACATCAGTGGAACACCTTCAAAAGTTTCTAATATGTTTGGTCAGCTTTGTATACAATTTATTTGAACCCTATATATACAGGGTGAGCCATTTTTTTTGGAAACCCCAAAATAAAAGGGGAAATTTGGTTTAAATCAACACCGTTTTGGAACTTTTTGAAATATGGGGGGGGGAAAACTTTTCAAAAAGAGTGTTAAAACAGGGGGTGGCCTTTTTAAAATTTTCGGTCATTTTGGTTTCCAACCCCTTTTTTTTTTTTTTTTTCCAATGGGAAGAGGGGTTGTAAAAACATAAAACTTTTTTTTGGAAATTTTACAAAAAAAAACAAGGGTGTGTTTGGGTTTTAAAAACCAAAACTTTATTTTTTCTGAGTTTTACAAGTTTATGAAAAACTTATAAAATGTGTTCGAAGTGCTGCCTTTTTGGGTTTTGGGAATTTTGTCAAGCAACCTGATAGAAACACGGGCAAAAAGAAATGCTAGCACAGGCTTCCATTATTCGTTGTTTCAGATCTGCACATCTCGTTTTAAATTCAAAGCGAAGCCCCAATTGCCTTCAGATGACCCCAAAATAAAAAAAAAGGGCCCAATCGGGAAACCCTTGGTGGCCATTAAACCTGGCCAATGACAAACAATCCACTTTCCGGAAACTGTTCGTGTAGGAATGTTCGGACCTGACCCCCAAAAAATTGGGGGTGCACCATTTTTGCTAGAAAAACTCGGGGGAAATCCATTTTCAGGGGCAAAAAGAGGGAAACACATCATCACGAAGAAATTTTTCAGATATGCAGTGGCTTTGGGGTTTCCATTGTTGAAAAATGGAAACCTTTTTATTTTTTTTTTCCCCAAAATTATACCCAAAACCAAAATCCAATTTTTGGGGTCCCAACAGCTTGGAGGGATCTACCCACTATAAAGTTAGGGGTTCAGCCCCAATAGTGGTGGTTTTGTTTTGTTAACTTCACCATTCAAAAAAAAAGTTTGCCTCATCACTGAACAAAATTGTTCTGTGTAAACTGGGGGCCCCTTTTCCCAAATTTTTGTTTTTTGGGGCCCATTCTTCAAATTGCGTGCCCCAAATTTCTGGGGTCATCTCGTTGAGATTCTCAGCAGCTGGATTTTTTGTAAGGGTCCCATTTGTGAGCGGAAATACCCCCGGGGGATGTTCAATGTGCCACTCCCCAGGGGAAAAAGCGGTGAGTGCTAAAACGTGGCTCTTGCGGAATGAAGTGGGACACCCACTGATGTTTTTTCCCCTTTTTTTACGGTTTTTTTGCGCCCACTTTTTTGGGCAAATCCAACATGATCATGTTTCAAAATTTTTTTGGCAAGCGTTTGCTAACTGTGCAGGAGAGTTTGGGTGGTTTGTGGGCTTTTTTGGGACTAAACTGCTGCAATGAAAAGGGGGTACGGGCATTCACTAGATAAACAAAAATTTCTAATCCCCCTTCCTAAAGGTGTTAACCTCTGCAACAGGTAAATCGGGGTGTAAACAAAGAGAAACTTTTTAAATTCTCGTGAAAAAATGAATTTCCTTTTAAAAACCCAACCATTGTTTTTTCTTTAAAATTCCAATAATTTGATGTGCAAATTTTGCCCCTCTTCCTTTTGGGAAAAAAAAAAATTTGGGGTCCAAAATGGCCAATTTCCCAAAATGGCCGCCAGGGGTAAACACCCATCTTGAAAATTTTTCCGCCCCCCATTTACTAATGTGTCACAAACAGGATTTTGATATCACAAATTTTTTTCCCCTTTTTATTTGGGTTTAAAAACTCCATTTTAAATGGCCCAACCCAGGGTATACCCCCATTTTAAAAAATTACTGCAACTAAACACTCATAGTACTACCATCATAATGAAAAACAAATTAGGTTTTGTGGGACTATAGAACATAAATCCAGGCCAAAACCTTCTCAGTAGATATATCCTTTACTTTTTGAAAACCCTTCTTTTTGCAAAACTGAAAAAGGGAAAATTTTTTTGAGTTTTATGTCGGGGACAGGACTAGATCAATGTTGTTTGGAGGACAAGGGCAACATATTGGTTGGAGACCCTAGTAATAATGATTATATAATGCATGATTAATGTACTCCATACCTAAAAATTATACTATTATCAGCAGGTCTCCCTGTCAATGCGGTCTGACAATGACTAATATGTACCAGGGTAGATTCAATGTCCCATAGTTTCTGCTATTGGACAAAACAAGATTTGGTACTAAATAAGTTGAGTCATAGATATCTAGAAGTTGCTAATCTTCCTTCCCCAAATATAAAAAATAAATTTTGCATGCTAAAACAGAATTTGCTTGATTTTTCCAGTACAAAGAAAATTTACCCCCAAAATTATGGTAATAAAAATACAAATTTTATCTAGAAATCACAAACAGAACTTTAAATTTAAGGGCAAAACCCAAATGCCTTGAAAAAAAAAAAACCAAAAACACCTCCTACAAATACTTTTTCCCCCCTTTAAGGAAAAGCAAAATCTGTGGTGTGCCCCCTCTTACTTTTCCCCTTTTTCTATCTTAAACCCACCACGTTTTTGGGGTTTTTACAACCAAAAGGGGTGTTTTTTTCCTATATGTATGAAACATATGTAAAAATACCTTTTTGGATTTCAACATTGGCCCGGAAAAGTTATTTAACATTGGTTTTAAAACTCTTTGGGGCATTATGTGGGGGTTTTTTTTTAATATTATTTAATAAATTTTTTTTTAAAAATTATTTTTAGGGGGTTGGGGCACTTTTTTTTTTCCAAGGTATCTTGGTGTTTTTATCATTTTCTGTTTATGTGATTTATAAATAAAATGTATGTATTTTTTATAACCAAAAAAAACTTTGGGTTTTGGCTTTTTTCTGGCTTTTCTGGTATATGGTCTATTTATTGAATTATATTGTCAATGTTTAATTGATAGGGATTAAATTTAGTGGGGACAGAAAAATAAAGGGTTTGGCCCTTTGAAAAAAATAATAATTTTGCACGGGTGTAATAAATATTTTTCAGAGCAAGCAAAACTCACCTAGATATTTATAGCACCTACACTAGATTAGTGTTTTTCAGTTGGGTTATACAAGCCAAGAAGTTTTCTCATGCTAAGATCATAAAGGATTAGATGTGGTATTATAAGCGAAACATCACAACAAAAAAGTATAACAAAAGGAGAGTATATACATGTGTTAGTCTTTAGCAGGCAACATCTGGTTCATCATAATAATTATTGTGGGAAAATTGTTATGCTCCTTTAGCAGGGGTGTGAAATTTAACAGGAAAAAGGAGGGTTTTTAACTTGTTTCAATATACAATCCATTTAAAATGAGTGCCCGTCTAAAAACTTGTATTCCTGAAATATTTTATTTATAGATAATGCATCACTAGACCTTTATATCTATCAGCTAAAATTAACAAACTTCAGCATTTCTTTGTGACATTTTAGGTCATCAACTTAATTTTAAATTTTGCAAATAAAAATTTAACTTTTAAATTTTGGTTTGACTGCTGCCCAAAACCAATTTCCCGCAAAAATTTAAAAAATGCAATGAGTAAAAACAACACTGAAAATTGCAAAAAAAATTTTTTGACCATGAGGGGTTTATGTAATTATAAAAAATTGGGGCCCAAAACAATTTTTTCCCCCAAAATATTCTTAATTTTTCCAAGGGCATTTTTTTTTACAATTTTTTTTACTGTTTTACTGCACATAGGGGTTTATGTTTTTCTGGATTTTCCAAAATTTTTTGTCTTCCAATTTTAAAATTTTAAAGGGAAATTCCCTTTTTGGGCTTCTGCACCCCCACATATCCCCGCCAAATTTCCCAGGCAAACTTTGGTTGGGTTAAAGGGGACGCAGTTTTTTCCCATAAAATCCCAGAATAAGGGGAAAATCCCCCCCAATAGAAAGGATGCATTTTAAAATGTTTTTAAAAAAACACCCACAAATTTGGGCACAGTAGTCCAGTCCCGTGCCCTTTTTTCACCCTTTGTGTCTCTCAAGGTTTCCCCATTACCCCCAACCCCCTCCCCGGGCTTGCACATGAGGGAGTGTGGCCCTTTTTTTTTTTTTTTAAATTTTTTTTACCTTTTTTTTTTGGCAACACCCCCCCCCCCCCCACCCGGTTCCTTCCCAGGCTGGGTAAAAGCACTGCATGCAGGGTTTCCAATTTTAGGAGCAGCTCCGGCCTTTAAGGGGGCCCCCCTTTTTTTCAGGGGTCCCTGGACATGGGGGGGCAATGTGACCCCGGGGGCCCACATCTTTCCCAAAAAATTAAATTTTAAAGGGAAAAGGACCCGAAAACCCCGGTTTATAAACCCCCCCTGGGTCTGAGGACGCCCCTCCAGAGTGGATATGGACTCCTTCTTTAGGCTGTTTGCACCCCCCTGGAGGAAATTTCTTTCTACTTTTTCTATCCAAACCCCATCTTTATCTTGGGGCGACATGTATGAACTCTTTTTGCCCATTTCTGGGTTTTCCTGCACCCCACCGGGCCCCAATTCCTGTCGGGGCGCAGGGGATGCGGTGTTAAAACGCAGAGTTCGCCACTCTTGGGGTTTCGCCTCACATTTAAGGGGCGGGCAGTGGGCGCGCGGGAGGGCGTTCCGGGGCCCGGGGCTCGGGGCGCTTTTGAAAACCCCGGGGGCATGTACGATCGCCCAGTCGGCAAAGTGCGGCGCATTGGGAGCGCTTTGCCCGCTCCCAGGGGAGACCTGGGGTTTATTTGGTCAAATGCTCCGGCGGGGGCCCAAATGGGAAACGGGGAAAGGAAAATTGCGAGGAAAAAATAGAAGAAGATCGCAAAGGAAAACTCGGCGCTTTAGAAAATAAAGAAATAAACAGATTTTTTTGAATTAATTTTTTTTTTCTTTACCCCCATAATTTTTGTTCATTTTTTAAAAAACCCGATCGGTAAACTTCTGTTTCTTTTCATTTGATTTTGGCCATGGGACAGTTTTTTTTTCCAAATTGCTTAGGAAACCCCTAAGAGGTCGCTCGCTCTTTCCCTTGGTTTCCCAAAAAAACCCGCCTCTTTTAAATTAGCCACACCAAACAGAGTGGGGCTGAATTTTTTTCCATTGAACCCCCATGGAAAGTAGCTCGCGCTCTGATTGGTCGGAATAGCCAAGCCCCCGTAGCTCAAACCCAAACGCTCTTTTTCTGGCCCTTTTTACTTTTATTTTTAACTGTCCCCCCTTTGAATATGATTGGGGCAAATAAATTTTTCTATAGGTTAGAAAAGGGCCCCGTTTGCTCCCATTCTGATTGGGGCAATACTCCCCCATAGGGTTTGAATGGGCCCCTGTCGCTTTCCTTTTTTTGATTGGGGTTTTATGCCGACCAACAAAAGTCTTACAGAATTTGAATTACTGTAAATTTTCCCCCCAAATTTTCTATATTGAAATTCCTTAATAGCGCCCGTCCGGGGACAAAAAGGGGTTGTTAGGGATTTAACTGATTTTTTTTTTAGAGAAGGTTTCAGCGCTTTAAACTGATAAAAGTTTTAAAAACTTTAAAAAAAATTATTTTTTTTTATTCATACTCTAATTTGGGTGTGATAGCCACGCCCCCCCCTTGCCCCAACCCAAATCAGGGTCTTTTTTGAAATTTTTTCAGTATTTTGAACTTATCCCGCCCTTTTTGGGCAATTTTTTCTCCATAGGGTTACAATGGGGGCCCTGTCGCTTTCCCTTTTTTGATTGGCCAGGTTGCCAAAACCCCCCGCTACTCAACCAAACAGCTTTTTTCTGCCTTTTTTAAAAGGGATTTTGAACAAACCCGCCTTTTGGGCAATATTTTCCCCCCATAGGTTTTAATGGTTCACTGTCGTCCCATTTTTTGATTGGCCCGGGTTTTTGCCGACCAATGAAAGCGCTTTCGAATTTGAAATTTCTGTATTTTCCCGGCAATTTTTCCAAATTTTCCCAAAATCCTAATTTTCCGATGTTGCGCCCTTCTAAATTTTTGGGAAAATGATTTTTTTTTTTTTTTTATTTTTTTGGGGTTTTTGAGGTTTTACTCTTTTTCCCGAGAAATTTTTTTCGCCCTTTTTAAAAGGCCCTTTTTTTTTATTTATACTCCGCAAGGACATCTTTAATGATTTCCCCCTGTTTTTCCGGGCCCCGTTCGAATCGGAACGGAAATTTTTGGCCAGTTTCCCCTTTTGGCCTAAAATCCCGCACTCGCCCCACACACTGGCGAGGCCCGGGGGGACTTTTCATGGTAGTATGAGCCCCGCCCCGGGGGCCCACATAAACAGGCGCAGGGTTTTACTAAAGATCGGGGCGAAAAGGTGCGCTCCGACCCAGCGAGAATCATACATGTCGCCCTTTGTGTCTATCAACATACCTATTTAAAACTATTTTTTATTTTTAAATTTTCCCATCTGTAAAAGTTTTAAAGATGTTTTTTCCCCTATGTGATTAAAAAACCAATAAGGCTGTGGGACATTTTAAAATATACTTTGAAAAACGCAAGCATAGGTGACACCGAAAGGCAATAGCATACCATCAAAAACAAAAAATAGTGGCACACAAAAAAATAAATGAGACATAAAGGGTTTTAGGAATAAAGAAAAAGCCCTTACAGCTAAGGAAAAAAAAGAAAAAACCCGGGACCTTTGTTTACAGTTTTTTTTATCAAAGATTGTTTTAAAAAACTCACCTCCCAAAACGCAAGGGGAATTTCCCAAGGGAGGGGATTTCCCAAAACGAAAAGCTACCCTCACTAGGAACAATTCCCGACGGGGAAAAATTCACCGGGGGGTGATAGGAACTTGCCATTGGGTTATCCGCACTTTGGGGTTTAAAAAAGGCAGGGTTTTGGGGCAAACAAGCCAATGAGATTGCCATTTCTCAAAAAGACTAAAAAAACTTTAAAGGGTGTGACATCAAAATATACTTTGAAAAACGCAAGCCCAAAAGGGGCACACGAAGGGGAATAGCATACAACTAATAAAAAATAACATTTGGGACACTAAAAGAATAAATGAACAAAGGATATAGGAATAATTTGGGAAAACCCTTTCTGCTAAGGAAAAAATTTAAAAACCCGGGACTCCTTTGTTTTTCAGGGTTTTTGGAAACAAAGATTGTATTTAAACTTTACCTCCCAAAACGTCAAGGGGATTTCCCCGAGCAGGGGAGCCCTACACTGAAAAAATGCTACCCTCACTAAGAGTCAATTTTAACTGCAACCTTCACAGGGGGGATAGGAACTTGCAATTTTTTTAAACCTGCACCCGGTTTAAAAAAGAGGGAAACTGAGTGCAGCAAGCAATAATTTTCCATTTCTCAAATAGACTACAAAACGTAATAAGGCGTGCACATCTAAATATACCTTTTAAAAACGCAAACCAAAGGTTTCCACTGAAAGGCAATAGCAAACAACTAATACAAAAAAACAGTGGCAAAAACTAAAAACTAAAAGAGACAAAAGGTATGTAGGAAATAGGAAAAGGGTTTTCTGCTAAGGAAAAAATTTTTCCCTTTGCAGTAATTTCTTTTCCCAAAATTCCTATATACCTTTTTGTCTCATTTAGTTTTTTGTGTGCCACTGTTTTTGTATTAGTGTATGGGTATTGCCTTCAGTGGCACCATGCTTGCTTTTTCAAATTTTAAATTTTTAGATGTGCACAGTTTATTCGTTTTTTAGCCCTATTTGAAAAAAGGCAATCCTTTGGGCTTGCTGCACTCACGCCTTTTTTTTAACCAGTGCAGGAAAACCCCAATTGCAAGTTCCTATCATCCCTGTGAATTGCAGTCGAATTGACCCCTAGTGGGGTAGCATGTTCGTGGGGGACTCACCCTCGGGTCCCCTTGACATTTGGGGAGGTGACTTGATAAATTTTTTATCAAAAACTTAACAAATCCCAGGTTTTCATATTTCCCTTAGCAAAAAGCATTTCCAAATTCCATATCCCTTTTATTCTCATTTGTTTTTTAGTGGGGCCACTGTTATTTGTATTAGATGTATTCCCTTATGTGATGACATTTAGTTTACTTAGATATTCTCAAAAAATACTTTTATAAACTATTATTAGTAATAATAATACCTTTTGGTGCTGATAATTGCCAACTAATATAATACTATAGTAGGCACTATGCACAAACTATAAAAAAAAAAAAAACACTTGTTTTCTCTATGCTATTATTTATACACTATGTGTATAATACATATGTTACACATAATTGACACATAATATATACACTGTGACAAGAACCCATCCCTGACTCAACCCCACAGACTACAATACCCTGTACTGGGGTATTACACATACAAACAAGTACTCCTCAACTTCAAGTCTGCACTTACTTCTGCCAAACAGGATTACTTTGCCTCTTTATTATCTTCCCTGTCTCACAACCTTAAACACCCTCAATTTCCTACTCCATCCCCAGTGCCCATCCCTCTGTTCTCATCTCAGCTGAAGCTTTTGCCACACACTTCAAAAGCAAGATCAACAACATTAGAGAGAGTTCCCTCTTACAGTCCCAACAACCTGTCTATACATCTGCATAATACTCTCCTATGACCCTCTTTGCCACCATCACTCAAGACACACATACTTTCCAATTTCCACTGCTCTAGCTGTCCTTTTGACCCAATACCATCCCACCTCATCCCCAACCTTTTTGCTGTAATTATTTCAGCCCTAACCCATATTTTCAACTTATCACTAACCTCTGGCATCCTTTCCTCCTCCTTCAAACATGCAACAATGACATCTATCCTCAAGAAGCCATCTCTTGACCCAACCTCTTAACTATCACCTCATATCTCCACTACCTTTTGCTTCAAAACTTCTCAAACAGCACATACAGTCATATGAAAAAGTTTGGGCACCCCTATTAATCTTAATCATTTTTAGTTCTAAATATTTGGGTGTTTGCAACAGCCTTTTCAATTTGATATATCTAATAACTGATGGACACAGTAATATTTCCGGATTGAAATGAGGTTTATTGTACTAACACAAAATGTGCAATATTAGTTATTAGATATATCAAATTGAAATGGCTGTTGCAAATACCCAAATATTTAGAACTAAAAATGATTTAGATTAATAGGGGTGCCCCAACTTTTTCATATGACTGTATATCTTGAATCAGCCTTCCATCTTTCATCTACTTCTTGAGACGATGCAATCTGGTTTCCGACCCCAACATTCTACCAAAACTGCCCTACCTAAAGTCACCAATGACTTTTTGACTGCAAAAGCCTCATGCTGCTACTCTGTGCTCCTGCTCCTATATCTATCCTCGGCCTTTGATACAGCTGATCAATCCCTACTCTTACAAATTCTCTCTTCCCTTGGCATCACAGACTTGGCTCTTTCTTGGATCTCCTCTTACCTCTAAGTTAGGAAAGGATGTTGCACTCCTTTTGCTACAGTGGTTATGCCAGATGGCTGGTGGAAGGATCACCAATCAAATGTGTAAAGTACAGAATAATCTACCGTACACCACAGATGGTTTTGTGAAGTTGAAGATATAATTTATTTATATAACAGAGTTGACATTTCTCCAGTGAAGTAAATTATACATGCAATCCAGATTAGAAGAGGGAAATGTTTTCGGCTCTATGAACCTTCTTTAGAGAATATCTCGTATGCTAAATATGGAATCATGGAGAAGGCTGGGAAGTCTTCTTCATGATTCCATATCCAGTATACCAGATATTCACCGAAGAAGGCTCAAAGAGCCGAAAACGTTTTTCCTCTTTCTGATCTGGATTGCATGCATAATTTACTTCACTGGAGAAATGTCAACTCTGTTTTATAAATAAATTATATCTTCAACTTAACAAAACTATCTTTGGTGTGCAGTGGATGCTCCTCTTACTTCTGTGATCGGAAATTCAACGTCTCTCACTCCATCTCTTCTCTTCCTGTTGGGGTCCCTCATGGGTCAGTCCTGGGCCCACTACTCTTCTCTCTCTATAACCTTGGCCTCGGTGAAAACATAGCATCTCATGGCTTTCAGTACCACTTGTATGTTGACAACACTCAAATCTATATCTTTGACACAACTCTCTGCTTTCTAGGATCCCAGAATGTCTATCCTCCACATCCTCCTTCTTCTACTTTTGCTTTCGGATTTTATCATCTTTCACCCATCCTACTCCACCTCTTCATCTGACCAATCTATCACAGTCAATGGCAAATATTCCCACAAGTCCGTTGCCTAAGGATAATCATTGACTTGCCCTGTCCTTCAAACTACACATCAAAGGTCTGACCACCTCCTGCCGCCTCCACCTGAAAAATATTTCCCAAATCATTCTTTACCTTGACTCCTCTAAATTTCTTGTTCATGCCCTTATCATTTCAGGCCTTGATTACTGCAACTTTTTTTTCTGTGGCCTTTTATCTAGTACTCTTGCTCCCCTTCAATCCATCCTCAACTCTGCTACCTGGCTGTTCCACCTCTCTCCTTCACAGACTACCATTGCCCAGAAAATCCAGTTCAAGCTGCTAAAAATGACATGTAAGGCTCTCCATAACCTTTCCCCTCCATACATCTCTGCCTTAATCTCATAATACCTCTCTTCATGCAATCTCCGCTAATCACAGGACCTTCTTGTCTGCTCTCCTCATACAACTGTCTACAAGATTTCTCCCATGCTTTCAACATATTCTGGAACTCACTACCACAACACATCAGACTCTCCACCACCTTTACTAATTTCAAATGCAACCTGAAAACCCATCTCTTCAGGATAGCCTAGAATTTATAATAACCCTGCTGCCATTATCCCTCACCTTCTATCTCCTCCTTCTCCATTGTAGATTGCAAGCTCTCGCGGACAGGGTCCTTTCTCCTTCTGTGTCAGTGCGTTACTAAATGTTATTTTATTTGTCTTATATTATGTACCTGAACCCCTTGGTTTGTATAGCGCTCTAGAATGAATGGCGCTCTAAAAACAATACTAATAGATAGATAAATAAATAGATAGATGGAGATATTTTCCAAACCCTGCAACCAATTTAAACAACTGTTAGAAATGCAGGAAAGTATAACTTACTTGGCATGACCTGGCAATGACTTGAGGATTCTAGTCCAGTCTTGTTTCCATGGTTGACCTCTTCAAATTCCAAACAAATACATGACTCCATTAAAATTCTGTTTTTTGAGGATGCCATGGATTCCAGACCATCATTTACCAATGTAAAGGAATTTTACAAATGTATATATTCAGGATAAGTGTCAGATGCCCCTCTGAAAGAGATGGCGACCGTGCACCCAACATGTTACTACATGTGCAAGACACATTCTTGCTTCCTCCACGTTTTACTCCAGAAAACAAAACATTCAGGTTGTTTTGTTAATGACCATATTATATCACTAGATTCTATAATAATAGAACCATGTCAGAATTTTCATTGTGGTGTATAATTGGAAATAATACATGCAATTGATGCTCTGCTTAAATAAATAAGTAGCAGTATTCAAGATATTTTATAGTACGGCATAAAATGGCCCTAATTTTGCCTCACCGGGAACAGACTGAGATGAAGAATGGTTATAAGCGCAGAGAGATGTGTATTACGCTTATCTTATTGTAGTTTATTTATGTTGTAACTGCTTGGAGTTAATTAGTACATTAATTATGCCTTGTCAAGAGAGAACTTAGATACAGTGAATAAAGAGGCAGCAGCTGATGCCGCTGGGAGTAATATGAAATCTTTATTTGTCTTTTCGCTGCAGTTAACTTTCTATACGAGACCAGGCCATAGCAATGTCAGATACAACTGAGACTGGAACAGAAGAAGGTAATTGTAGCTAAGAACAGCATAGCATCATTAAAGTTACTTCACTTCACATGAAATGTTGATGGGTTTTTTAATGAAAATATTGATCTATTAAAACTTTAACACTGATTCATAACTGATACAATTCTTAGATATCACCACCTCCTTAGTGTCTATTTATAATCAAGTCATTGATTTGTACATGTGGGTTAATTATACATAAGTGAGTAAACTAAAGCATGTAATTAAGGTGTACAACAATGAGTAACAACAAGTTATTCAAGCTTTATCTCCACCATACAGAGCAGGGGCGTAACTACCGGGGTAGCAGACGTAGCAGCTGCCCCGGGCCTGTGCTCTTATGGGGCCCGGCGCAGCTGCTACCGCGTCCGCTATCCCGGTAATACCGCCCCTGGGCTCGCCGGCAGTGACCTTAACAGTTCACTGCGATGGGCGCGGAGCTGCGGGGCCCGGCGCATGCTGCCTCTGAACGTTCAGAGACAGCATTGCCTGGTGGTAGCAGAAAGGGGCGATGCTCCACTCTGCTATTTTCTCTGCTGGCTCTCACGGATCACGTGGGCGGCGCGATTACGTCACATGATCGCACCGAGCACAGCAGCCGGAGCACAGCGCATCGAGAGAGCGTGGACGGAGGTAAGTAAGTGATTTCTTATTTTACCTGCCCTGCCTGCCTATATAGCCCACCCTGCCTGACTATATACCCCAGCCTGCCTATATAGCCCACCCTGCCTCCCTATATACCCCAGCCTGCCTATATAGCCCACCCTGCCTGACTATATACCCCAGCCTGCCTATATAGACCACCCTGCCTCCCTATATACCCCAGCCTGCCTATATAGCCCACCCTGCCTCCCTATATACCCCAGCCTGCCTATATAGCCCACCCTGCCTCCCTATATACCCCAGCCTGCCTATGTAGCCCACCCTGCCTCCCTATATACCCCTGCCTGCCTATATAGCCCACCCTGCCTCCCTATATATCCCTGCCTGCCTATATAGCCCACCCTGCCTCCCTATATATCCCTGCCTGCCTATATAGCCCACCCTGCCTGCCTATATAGCCCTGCCTGCCTATATACCCCTGCCTGCCTGAAACTGGGCCTGTACCCACTCTCCCACACCTGGGATGTTTGTACAGAGGTGGGGGGCAGGGAGTGAGGTGCTGGAAAAGTGAGGATTCTAATATATTTGTGTCCAAATCTGCAGGGATGAGTGGTGGCCGGGAGATGGCAGTAATATTGATTAATAGTATAGGGGTATTAGTCACTATGTGGTAGCAATTTGTGGTCGTGCTCTTGCGGTATAATCCGGTCCATATGTAGTAATGTTAATATGGGTATAGTGGGATTTGTGTGGTAGCAGTATGATGGTGATATCTATGGTGAGGTGTTCACTCCTTGTATTATCTAGTAACTGCATGACTTGAGAGGTATCGGTAAATGTTCGTGGTCGGGAAAGCAGGGGGAGGGAGGGGGGACCAAAAGCTTGCATTGAGGCCCAGGCTTCCCTAGTTACGCCTCTGATACAGAGGTTCTAGTTCCATATACCTCCAAACCTACCACAGAGAGTACGCCAAAAGTAATACTCTTAGTACCCATAAAACATCTTTACACATCTCTTAACATATCTAGAAATAAACAATAGCTGTATAGAAGTATCAGCTATAGACAATGCTTTTATAACAGCCCGCCATCTAGTGCATAAATAAAAGTACTGGCCATAAGACAATACAAAAATAACAGAACCAACCCAAGACAATATATACACAATAGTAATAACTTAAAACAATGCATATATAACAGCTCCAGATATATTTCACATACTGTTAGGTACAACAATATTCTGACAACAATATTTAGACATTTTTCTAATTTTGGTTCTGTACATTACCACAATGAATTTTGAACAAAAGAATTCAGATGTAGTTGATGTTCTGACTTTCAACTTTAATTCAGTGGGTTGAACAAAATGATTGCATAAAAATGTGAGGAACTGAAGTATGTTTAAACACAATCCCTTCACTTCAGGGGCTCAAAAGTAATGGGATAAATTAAATAATTGTAAATAAAATGTTAATTTCTAATACTTGGTTGAAAACCCTTTGTTGACAATGACTGCCTAAAGTCTTCAACTCATGGACATCACCACTGTGTTTCCTCCTTTTTAATGCTCTGCCAGGCCTTTACTGCCGCTGTTTTCAGTTGTTGTTGTTTGTTTGTGGCCTTTCTGTCTGAAGTTTAGTCTTTAACAAGTGAAATGCATGCTCAACTGGGTTGAAATTAGGTGACTGACTTGGCCATTCAAGAATATTCCACTTCTTTGCTTGAATAAACTCCTGGGTTGCTTTGGCTTTATGTTTTGGGTCATTGTCAATTTGTATTATGAAACTCCGATCAATCAGTTTGGCTGCATTTGGCTGGATTTGAACACACAGTAAGTCTCTGAATACCTCAGAATTAATCCAGCTGCTTCTGTACTGTGTAACATCATCAATAAACAGTAGTGACCCAGTCCTACTTGCAGCCATGCATGCCCAAGCCATCACAATGCTTGTGCCATGTGTTACAGATGATGTGGTATGCTTTGGATCATGAGCTGTATTACGCCTTTGCCATAATTTTTTGTTTCGATCATTCTGGTAGAGACTGATCTTCATTTCATCTGACCAAAGAATGTTCTTCCAGAATGGTGCTGGCTTTTTAAAATTCTTTTCTTAGCAAAATCCAATCTAGCCTTTTTATTCTTGAGGCTTATGAGTGGCTTGCTCCATGCAGTGAACCCTCTGCATTTACTTTCATGCAGCCTTCATTTTATGGTAGATTTGGATATTGATATGCCTACAGAGAGTGTTGATGGGCTGTTGTGAAGGAGTTTTTCTTTACTATGGAAATTATTCTGCAATCATCTACTACTGTTGTCTTCCGTGCGCATCCAGATCTTTTGGCATTGATGAATTCACAAGTGTTTTCTTTCTTTCTCAGGATGTAAACTGTAGGTTTTGCCACTCCAAGTATTGTAGCAATTTCTCTGATTTTTTTTTCTGTTTTAGCAGCTTAAGGATGGCTTGTTTTACCTGCATGGAGAACTCTTATGACTGCATGTTTTCTTCACAGGAAAATCAACTCCAGGCTTTTTATCTGCTTAATTGAGAATGACATAATGAAGAAATTGCCCATACCTTCCCATAAAACAGTCTTTGAGTCAATTGTCCAATTACTTATGGTGTCTTTAAAAACAGGGTGGCACATGTTAAGGAGCTGAAACTCATCCAATTATGATGTGGATACCCTCAAATGAAAGCTGAAAGTCTGGACTTTATGTCCATTATATAACTATAACTTGAATATGTTTCAGTAAACAGGTAAAAACTAAAATTGTGTCAGTATCCAAATATATATGGACCTAACTGTATAAAAGTATCAGCCATAAGACTGCATACATAATGGAACCAGCCTGTGACAATGCAAACACAATAGTAATAACTTGAAGGGGTTTTACAACCACAGAATATGATGGCATGTCGCTGGGATATGCCATCAAAATCTGATAGGTGGGGTCCCACCTCTAGGACCCGCAAATATCTCATGCCCCATTACAGAACTGACTGGAGAGCTGGTCTTGCTTGCACCTGGCTCTCCATTCTGTTTTATGGGAGTTTTAAGCACAGCTGAATGGACCACTCATCTATACTGGGAACTTCCATAAAACAGAATTGAGAGCCGTGCACAAACATGGCCGGCTCTCAAGTCTGCTCTGTACCTTTCAAGGCCCGTTCCCGAGTTAAGTGCAGGTCACAGAGGTGGGACTCACACCTATCAGACTTTGATGGCATATCCTAGCAACCATCAAAGTCTGTAGTTGTAAGACTCTAGATGTAAGGCTCCCTTTTCATTTGTCTCAGAGGTTCCATCCAGAACCTCCCATTGCAGTTTCCGTTGGTAATGAGGGAAAAATAGCAAACTTCCCCATATTTTTCTATCAAAATGACAGATGCCGTGGTGGAAACATGGAAACATTGTAGTTAATGGGGTCTGTTGGGTGCCGCTGGTGTCTGCTGCAAAAAAGGTCCGGTTGCACCTCTGTGACAAGGTTCTGAATGGAACCTCTGACATAGATGTAAACCAGGCCTAGTAGCAATAGTTTGTGACAATGAATATATAATATTAGTAACCTAAGATAATCCATATATAACAGAACAAGTATAAGTTTATACAAATATAATAGCATAGAGAACTTAAGTGTCTCAAGTTGTAGAACATACCATATATATCATGTGTAAAGGTGTCTTGAAACATATATAAGGAGGCAGAAACATGACTTGAAGTTTATGGCTCCTATGTAACAGAAAATCCCTATCTTGTGCTCTTTATGATACTGCTGTCTTCTTATGTGGCAGAGGGGCCCTTGGGCTTTTTAGGCCCCATATCCTTGATGGGACTAGGCAGAGTTGAATGTGCATACTGATTACAGTATCTCTAAGGGCTTGTCCCCACAGCAGGATTTTCAGTCGATTTTACAGACGGTTTTCGTATTAGAAAACCATCTGTAAATCGACTATCAACCTTTTACATTGATTTAAATAGTAAATCCGTGCACCAGTCCCCAGTGCATGGGTTTTCTGCTGGATGTTTTTTGACACCACCGGCGTTCCTAAAAACTTAGACCATGTTCATTCGTCCACCCAGTTTTTGGGCAGAACATAAACATGTCAGTGGCGCAGGGGGACTGGTGAATCTGCAAATTACAGAAAGAAACGTCCCCTAAAACCACGTACAAAATGACTAACTACCGGTCGGATTCTTTTAATCAGAATCCGGCCGGTATTTTAACCTGCTGTGTGGACGCACTCTAATACTGTTTTCTTCTCTGGTCACAGTAGCCTCTTTGTTCTTGTGATTGATACGGGGTTTTAACAGTCAGACTAGGACTGATCCTGTAATATTGATAGTATATCAGACGGAACAATACTGTAGCACAAGTAATGCAGAGTGTACTCTGTCCACTATTGTATAGATTTCAACACAACATTTCCATGTGCATGAACCTTTAATCTAAATCATTATTATATAAAGGTGTAATTTCAGTGTTCTGCTGTATTCAGAGTGACATTCTGATCCAAGTACAGTGTACTAGAGCCAATGACCATATGTATATTTTATAGAATCTTAATGTCAATTTAAGCTGCTGGGAGGTTTGTAATAGAGAGATTGCATTTTTGATGCAGCTGTTGGATTTGATCCTTACCCAAAATTTTTTTAGATTTGGGGAGACGTTTTTTCTACAATTGCAAGGAACATCTATGGGGTCTCCAGCGGACCCAAGCTATGCTAATATTTTTATGCAATACTTTGAGAGAGAATTCATTAAGAAGAGTGCCCTGTACCATCGGGTCAAATGTTGGTTGAGATACGTCGACGACGTGTTCCTCCTCTGGTCTGGATCAGACAGGGAGTTGGACCACTTCGTCGACGCGATCAATAGTGCTCACCCACTTATTAAATTTTCTATCACTAAGAATAGGGAAGCTATTGCATATTTGGATGTATGGGTGCAAAAAGAAAATACTAGGAACATGTCTACTACTACTTTGTTCACAAAGTTTACAGATTGCAACAATATGCTAAATAGAAACAGTCAA
Source organism: Phyllomedusa bahiana (assembly GCA_025379985.1). Classification (NCBI taxonomy): domain Eukaryota; kingdom Metazoa; phylum Chordata; class Amphibia; order Anura; family Hylidae; genus Phyllomedusa; species Phyllomedusa bahiana. The sequence goes on from JAODAL010023218.1 coordinate 29,276, forward strand.
CACGCCCCGCAAACTTTTAAAGGGATTTGTAGATTGCAGTTCATACGGGCAAGACGAATTTTCTCAAGCGATGAACAGTATTTTGTAAATATGGAAAAACTTGTTAGAAAATTCGTCGATCGTGGATACGATAGGGCTGAAGTTACAACTGTGGGGTTAGAGGTTGCAGGTATACCCCGTGCCGACTTGTTGAAAACTAGGGCTAGGAAAAGTGATAAACTATTTACTTACATCTGTACATATGATGTTCATTCAACCTTGATTAAAAGATCTATCCTTAAAAACTCGAAGATAGTACAATCTGAACCTAAATGTGGGTATCTGTTTAAAGATAGCCCGAAATGGATTTTTAGGAAAGGAAAAAATTTGGGACAACAATTAATTAGATCTGATATTGCAAAAAAGAACAAACCAGACAAGGTTATAAAATCCACACGGTCTGGAACCTTTGCGTGTCTACGCTGTCAAAACTGCTCTTCCATCATTTAGGGAGACTATGTTTCACATCCTACGAAAGGGTCCCCAGTTAAAATCCAGGGTTTCCACACGTGTGACAGTCATAATGTAGTCTACATGATCAAATGCCCTTGTGGGAAGACATATATAGGGCAGACTACCAGACAGATAAAAATCCGTCTTAATGAGGGCAGCAGACATGGTGAAACCTCTCTAGCCCGGCATTGGGCTAGTGAGAGACATGGGTTAGCTGAGTTGAGATGGTGTATACTGGAAAGGGTTACTTCTGAACCCACAGGGATCGTTAGAAAGCTGCTGCAGAGAGAGGCTTTTTGGATACATTGTATGGATTCATTAGCCCCTAAAGGCATTAATGAAAATTTTGGTCTAAAGGTGTTTCTGTAAGTTGGTGCTGGTTTTTATTGTTTTTATTGTCGTTGTTGTTTTTATTGTTGAGTCTGCATTCCTTTATAAGGAACGCCTACATCGATGTGCGCATGCTGGAGAAAGAGGCCACACTGTCTCGAAACGTCGCTGTTTGACGTGCGCCCAGCCCGGGCTCCTGGCGTACCTCTAAGGAAACCCTGTTGGGATTAAGACTGTGATGGTCTATGGACATAGTAACTGAACGGCGATCTGCCGCAACTAAACTTAAGTATCCTATAACAAATGCTTTCATGATTGCATAAACGCCGAGGAGAGCGGATATATGTATGCTTTTAAAGATTTATAGAATAAAAATACATGTTTTATGGGACGGCCGGATTGTTAATTTGTTGCAGGTTTGTAAAGACATAAAAACTCTTTTACAAAATTTAGATCAAAAGCTTGCTTTTTATGGAAATGTGTCACATTACACTATGTCTTGATCAGTAAGAACAAGACACAAAAGTGAGGAATTCCTGTAGCACATTTTTGGAAGTCTCCACAGCGACCGGGAACAAAGAGAAAACCAAACACTCAAAGCCTTTTGTTTATGATGGCAAAAGGTGATTCGCACAAAAAGGGGGCAATACTGCCCTCTGCTGTTAAACCGTATTAAATTAGTCACCTTATCCTTGTTGAGACTTTACTCAGTCTCTGTCACACTATGCAGCCTGCTATGTTATTTCAGACTTACCCTATCCCTATTTTTGGAGCTCATTTAAGCTGTTAAGGGCATGCCTAATGGGGAATGGAGTGTTCAACAAAATCCTTCACCATCATGTAACATGAGGAGTCTTATAAATGTGTCTACACCTTGCCTCCTGGATACCCCTGTGCTCTCAGTCATGTTGCACAGTTTGCATCCTACCTCAGACCGGGCAAGACGGTCCTGTCTGGCTGTTGCATATTCTGTTCTGTAGCAAATTGCTCTTTAGAGCAGAGGGAAATACACCCAGGGTGCCACCATTACATTCAAGAGAGCCCTTAGGCTATGTTCACACGGCTCAACTGCGGGACGTAATTACCCCCCGCAATTACGCCGTGTGGATGGGGGCGGGGTGGGAGCGGGGGAGGGAGCGGGGGGCCGGCACCCCGCCGGCCCATAGACTTGCATTGCCAGCGGCGCGTATACGCCGCTGGTAATTCACATGTCACTTATCTCCCCCCGCGGCGTATTCGCCGAGCAGGGAGAGGAGACGTAATCCATAGTTCTCTATGAGAACTGTGGATTACCGTAGTTACTAGGACGTATTTCAGTCCGTAATTTGCGCACTACGGCACGTAATTACGGACTGAATTATGTCCGGGATATTGCCGTGTGAACATAGCCTTAGAGTCCTGATATGGTGATACTGTGGACCAGTCAGTGCAGCTGTTCTGTGGGACCGAGAGGCTATACCATCTTATAGGAGATGCACTTGTACCACTGATGCAATGTGGCCCACAAGGCCTGAGAAATACTGCGATCAAAGATTGTTGATGCCCATACCTCTGTGATGCTGTGGGACTCTTACTTTAGGTGCTTGCCATTCTATTGACTTGGCAGCAAGACCTTCACATCACATTCCAGTCACTGGATCCCACTATCATATACCACCTAGTCAACCTTGCCACCGGGTAGGCAGCCTGAATTGAACAAAGTCATTCCTGATAACTGTTGAAAATAGGAGGAAGGAGTTCCTGAAGAGATCTTGCAAAGATAATACTCTCAGGTAAACTGGTCAAACCACTGGTGGGCTGACCCTTGCTTATGGCCTCTACTAAAGATAATTTTTATCAAGTTCTGGACGCTTCTTCTGACTGCACAATCAAATATGAAGAGGACATTCCAGAGAATTGCCATCAGTAGGAAAGAGCATCCACCTATTATCTCAACCAGAACATCCATTGATGCAGAGTTCCCTCTTTCATTCATTTGCCTTTAACTTCCTGCCGGGTCTCCTGCTCTAATATCCTCTGCTGTGCTCATCAAACTCCCTACATGCTCCCTAGTGAAATACACTCACCTTAACTCCTTAATAAATGTGGGCTCTTTGTGACCAAGGTCACACCATATCCTGGGACAATGGCCATGGGTTGAGATCCCCTCCTCATACCCTGTTGACCCTCTAGTTACCTGAAACATCTACAGACATGGCAACCTAAGAGGTGCATTGTTTATTTCAGTGTGGAACATTTGTGCTATTCACCGTATCCCTCACGTGCCTTGTTTACATATTACTTGACATGGCACCTCTAGAGAAAGAAGATGCACCCAAATAGCTCATCAGGTTCAGACAACAAGATAAAGATGTCAACCTAGAGACACAAAGAGTCTCTCTGGGACCAGAGCAGTCTTAACAGCATTACGGGCCCCTGGGCAGAGAACTGCATGGGCCCTATCGAAATACATGACATCGTACTAGGTCATGCCTCTAGCCACCCCCCAAACACAAACACTTCTCAATTTCTAATCCCAAGATCCACTCCCATGATATAACAGACAAATTCAGGTGTTTCCAGACTTCTCTTGAAGTTTAGCAGCATCATGCCCAGGTCAATGTCAGTAATCTGTTGTGGCAACCCACTGGCACTCACATTCATGGGGTACTGACTGGGGGATTGAGGCCCCCCTAACTTGGCAAACCCCACTATATACAGCCCTATTAACCAAGCATTTTGGGGGTATCCCCGGAGTCGATTGCTAAGGTTTATCAATCGCTTGGGGCCCTTAACAACTGGCTTAAAAACCCGACTGAGCCGCGAGTCTTTTTGCTAACTCTTATCAATATTGTCTTTAGGGCCCTTTAAAAACCCGGGTTAAAAGACTGTTAAAAAACTTCACAACGCAGTAAATTATGTGATCCCCCCCTGAAGGGAAAAAAGGGTCCCCCATAAGTTATACGTCCCCCAAGGGGGTGTGTAGTTTATATGTCCCCACAGGTATATAGGCAGGTTATTTATCCACAAACACTCCTGTACCTACTTAAGCAGGTTTAGGTTAAGAACCTTTATAAATGAAATGAAGTTTGGGTATCCCAAAAAATTTAAACCAAAACAAACAGGGATAACACCTAGAATAAAAAAACATAAAAATAACTTTAATAAAAAAAAATAAGAATTGAGAAAGAAAAAGAAAAAAAAACCCTCAAATATACCCATCAAAACCCGTTTCCTCAAAAAAGGGGGAAAACGCCCCAATAAGGGCCCCCCACGGAACCTAAACTAAAACCCGCCCCAGCTACATCAAAAAAAAAAAAAGAAAAACACGGAATATTGGGAATTTTATGCGTTATTGATCATCTTCCTATGAGCTCATCAAATTTTATATTATTGAACATCAAACTATATTGTCTGTTGTATTGTTTTTTATCACAGCACTTTTTTTTTTTGGGCATCCATTTTTGGGGATATTTTTTTTTTTTTTCATTTTGATGTGCTGGGGAAGGGTTAGTTTTGGTTCCCGGGGGGGGCGCCCTTATTGGGGGGATTTCCCCATTTTTGAGGCAGACAGGTACTTTGATAGGTTATTTGAGGGTGTCTTTTCATTTTCTTTCTCAATTCTTATTTATTTTTATTAAAAGTTATGTTTTATGTATCTTTATTCTAGGTGTTATACCTGTAGTTGTTTTGGTTCAGGTTATTGATCCCCCAGCAGGTATATAGGCAGGTTTAGGTCCCCCAGCAGGTATATAGGCAGGTTTAGGTCCCCCAGCAGGTATATGGGCAGGTTATGGATCCCCCAGCAGGTATATGGACAGGTTATGGATCCCCCAGCAGGTATATTGGCAGGTTATGGATCCCCCAGCAGGTATATGGACAGGTTATGGATCCCCCAGCAGGTATATTGGCAGGTTATGGATCCCCCAGCAGGTATATAGGCAGGTTATGGATCCCCCAGTAGGTATATAGGCAGGTTTAGGTCCCCAAGCAGGTATATAGAAAGCTTATAGTCCCCACAGCACGTGTATATTTTGGTAGCTTATAGGCCTCACAGCACATATGTAGGTAGATTATAGCTCCTCCCTGCACGTATATAAGTAGATAATAGCCCCCTCCCTGCACGTATAACAGTAGATAACAGCCCCCCTCCGTGCACATATAACAGTAGATAATAGCCCCCCCTGCACATATAACAGTAGATAATAGCCCCCTCCCTGCACATATGACAGTAGATAACAGTCCCCAGCATGAATAGAGCTAATTAAAAGTAATAACCTGACAGCACTCACCTGACCTCGCTCCCCGCTGCTGTCGCTGCTCCCGCTGTCGCTGCTCCTGGTCTTTTTCTTCAGAGGCGTGACATCACCAGGCCGCGCGGGCAGCGTGATGACGCGCACGCCGCCTGGGCTGTGCACTCCGGCGCGCACAGAGCCGCATCCTGCCTGCAGCACCCGAGTACTCTGCGGAGCTCTCTGCTCCGCCAAAGCATCTAACTGTATGTGCGTCCGGCGGACGCACATACAGTTAGTCCCGCCACCGCTGCCGTCGCCAAGGTCCTAAGCCATAGCTTAGCGACTGGTAACGGCCTAGGACCCTAATGATCGGCGGCGGCGGATAGCGGCGGCGCCGGGGACTACTTGGAGGTTTAGTGGCTGGGAAGTTAGATCCCAGTTGTGGGAGTAGATGCATGTTACCGTCAGCTACCTCTGCGGATGGCACAAGCAAAGTTTCAGAGCGCATGCCACCCACGTGAGATAACTGTATGACAAGTTATGACTGGTCACTTAAAAACTTGACATACGTGTTGCGAGAGGGGTCAATGAATATATGGCACTATTGTCTGACCTGTAAAATGGAATTGTGCTTATCTGCCACCAATTGTTTTTTTAATGAATAGATATTTCTAAGAATGTCTGTCAAAAAGCCTGTTGCTGTTTCCAACAACACCCAATAGAATACTATATGCAGCTTATAACTAGTATGTAAAATTAAAACGAGAATCGGTAGGTTATTCTTTAAACAACATAAGGTGTTCTGTTTTAATCTTTCCATGAAGATAGAATAAATATCAAAAGTGTCATTCGACCAGCAGATATCCCACTCAACCTGCTACCATGCACAACAGGTATCTTTGGCAGATTTACAATTCGGTCTCCAGATAACCCCACACCCCCGACCCTATAGGTCACATTTTGCCCAAAAATTTTAAACTGCTCTCTATTTTGTCTGAATAGCACTGCATTCACTATCCCCTGCTCCAAAGCCATTATTGTGTCCCTTAGCTAGGCAACCGGCAAACCCAGGACATTGCTGATATGGCAACCAGACACATTTTCATCCCAGTGGCTAATTAAAGCCAGCAAAGTCTACCAGATCATTGCATGAGTGCAAGTATAACAGGCAGCTCAGTTCTTCTGTGGCTCCGTTCCTGTTACACGACCACAGCCGGCTGATGCAGCAAAGAAATGTTTCCTGGGTCTGAGCTCTGATGCACTGCACCATAATATTTTCTGCTGGGTTGCTTCTTATATGCACATCAAAGCCATTTTAATTCAGCCAGGTCTTTCATTTATTGGGTGTAAGCATACAGTTCCTGTTAGCTGTATTGGTACCTCCTGCTTTCACCTTCTTATGGAAATAATGGATTCGCTCTAACACTACGAGACACATATAAGCCACGCCAGGTAGCGGGGTCTAAGGAGCCTCCCGGTTATCACCAGAGCCCGCTGCAAGGCCGGTTGGATTTGTGCGGCGGGAGACTTCCAGGTCGTTACCACCAACGCGACTTGCTTGCGGTGGCAGCTGGTGTGCGAGGTACAAATTCGTGGGCAGAGGCATAGTCGAAGGCAGGAAAGAGGGTCAGGGCAGGCAATGTAAGACCCAGGTCAGGCACCTGGGCAGGACCTAACTAGCAACAAACACTTTCAGGGAACAACACCAATAGTTTGCAGGGCAGGAAAGGGCTACAAGATATAGGGTCACCGCCCAGTGGTTATCCAATTTTTTAAAACTCAGATAGCCAGTGCAAATCTATGGCTTGCTCCAGGATGCGGCTCTTGGTATCCCTTGGTTCCAGCTTGTTTTATTTCCATACTCCATGCCTGTATTTATAAATATAAGTAGTCAGCTCAACAAGAAAAATTTCTCAATACCTTAGTAAGGGCGTAGCACGGAGGATCCCAGACAACTTCAGCTTGGGAAGACAGAAGACAGTTTTGCAAATTGGTATGCTCCAGCTCGCTGTTGAAATCAGATTCTGATGGCTTCCAGCTTATTTGTTTAAAACATCAAACGTTTATTAGTTACTTCATAAAAATCCAAGTAATAGAAAGGTGAGGAGGTTGCAATACAGTACAGAGAATCGCACGACGCGTTTCGACTTTTAGATAGTCTTAGTCATTGTGCTCAGAGTTCGTTTTGCGGAAGTACTCCTAATATAGGCGTATCTCCGCAAAATTAACTCTTACTGGTTCTCACCATAGTAGACAATACATTTAAGTTAACACATTTAACATTAAAGTTATAAAACCCTTAATAGTGAAATACTACTATGTATAATTTAACCTACAAAAATAAAATACTTTTTTAGTACTGGTAGAATAAATCGTGGCGTACATTTAAGCCTACTGGTTGCCTAGTGTTTAATAAAAATATTCATTTTGCCTCTCTAGCTAGTAGCTTGTGTTTCAAGTTTCCTCCTCTTGCAGACTTTTATTTTTTTTCGGATGCCTACACTTCCATATAATAGTTTCATTTATTGTGTACATAAATTTAAAGTGTTTTGCAACAGCTGACATTCCCTGATTTCCATTTATTTTGTGTGAGTCAGATATTGGCGTCTGATACGGATTTTCAGGTGTGAACTGGTACAACCAACATATTGCACATTCACTTTGTGCAAGTTATTTAAATAGACTACGTTTTTAGTGTTGCAATTTATATAATAAATTATTTCGGTATATTTTATTTGTAGTGGTTGAAACAAATTCATTATTATTTTTTATATAATTGCATACATAAGCATATATTATGTCCACTTTTGGGTGGCATCTGAAGGTTGAAAACCAGTTTTTTTCCGGATTCAATTTTAGTAGATAGAAAAAGACTAGGAGAGACTGATGATCCTATTGTAGGGCCTCTTTTTGGAACAAAATTAACACCTTCACTTAATATTGTGGTCAGATTGTTGTGTCTATAAAGAATAGGTAAGTTTTTTCTTAACAATATTAATTATCTTGGTATATTGTGGTGAATATTGTGTAGAAAACGTGATTGCATGTTTAGTATCAGAAATTGATGATTTTTTGTTTTTCTGCACAAGTAAATCTTCTCGTTTTATTTTGTCTGCTTTATTTTTGGCTATATTTAAGCTTATATCATTATAGCCTCTTTCTTTTAAGCGTGATGTTATAAGGGTTTCTTGCTTTTTATATTCCATAGAAGAAGTAGTTTCTTTTTGTCCTAATGTATTCCCCCAATGGTATATTGTCACTTACGTGTGGGGGATGGCAGGAATTGGCTAAAAGTAATGAATTTTGCGCTATGGATATTCTATATGGAGCAACAGAGATTGTTTGATCTTTAGATATCTCTAATGTAATGTCAAGAAAGTCAATCATTTCTGAGTGGTATTTCGAAGTAAAATGAAGATTCATGGGGTTTTTATTTATGAAATGAATGAAGTTGGTGATATCGTGTGATGAACCTTCCCATATCAGGAGGAGGTCGTCAATGTAATCGCCCATACCACCTGATATGGGAGGAATAGGGGTTGTCTTCTGAGAATAGATACTCACTTTCCCAGATATGCATGTGTATGTTTGCTAATGAGGGTGAACATTTGGCCCCCATTGATGCCCCTTTGATTTGTAAGTAGAATGTGCCATCAAACATAAAGTAGTTATGTAGTATACCTACAGTAGTATAATCACTATATTTGTTAAGAAAAGATTTTAATGCAATTAAGGATCTGTCGTGTAGCATAGATGGATAAAGACTTTCTACATCACAGGACAGCCATGTTAAATGTGTTAACTTAAATGTATTGTCTACTATGGTGAGACCAGTAAGAGTTAATTTTGCGGAGATACGCCTATATTAGGAGTACTTCCGCAAAACGAACTCTGAGCACAATACAAGCTATCTAAAAGTCGAAACGCGTCTGCATTCTCTTCGGGCCTGTTTGCAACCTCCTCCCTTTCTATTACTTGGATTTTTTTTAAGTAACAAAAAAACGTTTGTTTGTTTTTAAACAAATAAGCGGGAAGCCATCAGAATCTGATTTCAAAAGCGAGTGGACACACCAATTTGCAAAACCATGCCTGTATTTATGCTCCACCCCTGTGTCCACACTCCAGTCCTGTGTTTATATTCCTGTGCTCTTATGTTTCTGCCCTGTCTTCACACTTGTATCCAGTTGTATTTGCTGCATATATCTGCCAGCTGGTGGCTATTCTGGGAACTACTCCCTGGATAATATACTTATTAATTGTTTTTTTTTTGCTTTGTTTGCAGCAAACCCATATGAACGCCCCCAAAATGCCAAAACATCAACATGACCCTAAGATGACATGATCACATACTCTCATTTTTCTTCTTCTCTTTCTCTGTCTTTCCCAAAAAAAAGGCAAACCAACCTTATTCTATTGGCTCACGATGCCTGGGGGTCCCCTATGCCCAGGCGCCCAGCATAGGTTTCTCTGGTGGACCAGTCCGAGCCCAATACCATACAGGGTCTTTCACAGTCCAGCTTATGAAGAACTTGAATAAAATGAACTGTGAGGCCATAATATAGAAGGTAGACCATGACATTTTGGCCACATCATGGTGCACACATACAGTTGCTATTTTTGCAGCCTGACATTATATGAATTGGAGATTCCGAGAACCAGGTCCCGGGGTTCTGATTGTAGAAAAATCCATAACTTCTTTTGGGGTATAAGGGCATGCCCCCCACTGCACGGTTTTCGGAGGGTTTTTTTCCCCCGGTTTTGCGGTTTTTAAACCCCCTAAAAAAACCGGCCGAAAATTACCTATGGAAAACCCTTTCAGCAGTCCCCACTGCAGGGGTTTTTCCCCCCGGGGGTTTTAGCGCCGGCGGTCCGGCGGCAAAAATTGTAGAAGCCCCATCTTCCGCCCGTTTCCGGAGGGAAGATGTCTTCTCAAGGGGAGGGGGGGGGGCTTTTCCCGCTCATCGCGGAAAAAGCCCCCCCCCCCCCCCCCCCCGCGCCCAAAGATTAAAAAAGCAGAGTTGCCCATAATTCGCAACCCACTGTGGGAACGAAAAAACTATTGAAATATTTTCTTATAAAAACCCCACTATCGCTTCCTAATGATCCGAAATGCTTGGTGACCCTGAAATCAGTGGCTCCACAGGAATTTTACTAAGTGCTTAATGCATGGACATTTGTCTAGTTGTTCAGGGGCTCCACAAGCATAGGATCCCTAGGCTAATCTATGCATAGACCTGAATTAATTACTATTATTCTGTTCATCCACCTCAACGTTTAAATCTCCCCTTAACTTGGAAGAAGGAGAAATATTAAGTCTTGAGCAGGAATATGTGAGGGATAGTTTGCAGTTTTTTTTTGCTTGCAATGTTAAGGAAGCAGAATATTGAAATGGATTCACCAGAGGCAATTTACAGCAACAATTGCTGACAGTGTGCGATTTCAATGCACAAATTTTGTTGGAGATACCGATAAATACAAGTTTATTTAGTCAAAAAATTTTTTCTTTTTTTATTCTGTAGGGCTATTAACGGGCACAGTGCTTAGTATTTAAAATTCTAAAAATTTTGGTTTTTAATTGTATCTTGTTAAGTGCAGTATAAAAAAAAATAAAAGTTATTTCTCACAGCTTAGTAAAAGATATTTGAACTTGATTGAGAATTATACGGCGAAGCTTAGCCCGGACATTGTATACAACCCTGCTTTCGTACTCAGCAGGCATGGAGACACTAATGTCACTAAATGAATGGTTTCAGCAGATGGAAATTAGTTCTAGTAATAATAGAGATCAAGTTCGCTTTGAGTTTTTCCCAGTTGTCACTGATTAAATACATCAATAGTAATGTTTCATCTGAAGTTTATAGAGAAAAAAAAGGAAACGCAAGAATGTAGTCAATCTCCCACTGCCCGCAGAATCATCCAGTGTATCTGTGAGGAACCGGTCAGGGGCACCCGAGCCCCCGAAAAGTGGGGCCCCTGACGCTTTTCCAAAACCCATTTCCCCCTGTTTTTTGGGGGACCCCCCCCCCCCCGATCCTTAACGGGTTTGGCCCCAAACCCGGGAAGACTACGAAATACACTGAATAAGTGAATACACAAAACCAGACAAAAACAAACATAAACACAAAAACAGCAGGTCAAATACCGGGCAGCAACAGTCGGGGGAAGAGAACAGAAACACTAAAGCAGAGGAATAGTCCCGGGAATAAGCCCGGGTCACTAAAGCAAGAAAAGTAACAGGCATCTACAGGCACAAAAGGTGACCCCATATCAGGAAGGGGAAAAAGGCACAGAAACCCTTTTTTAACAGACCAAGAACAAAGGAAAAGAGGGGATAGTGGAAACAACAAAAGATGGGTTTGGGGAAAACAAGGCTGTCAACAAAAAAACTTGCAAGGAAATAAGTTTTAAATAGCCGAGTGCTGGAGGACATAACTACGGGGGTTGGCCAGGAATCATTTTAAAGGAGGTATAAGAAAATAAATATAAAGAAACTATGGCCAACACCGCGTTTTTTGTTGCAACGGCCGTGGCCAGCGACCAGAGCTCAAAACTGAAGTCTGTCAGGCACAATCATGACAGTATCCTCTTTTAATGATCAGCATCTCAACAGAGAAAAACGCTCTCTATAAGTATGCATACAGTCAAATATATTAATCCCTAGTTTAATTTACTTAAAGGGGTTGTCTGACGACAAAGATCAGCTTTCAACATATGGAGAACTTTTAAAAAACTTTTTTAAAATATATTGCTTTTTTTATTTGCTTTTGTTGGGCAGATAGACGTGATGTTATCTGCTTTGAGTGCGCACAGGTTTCTCTAGGTTACTAACCTGCTCTCCCCTTTCCTTTTCTGCTTTTTATCTATAGCGGGAAGATGTCACCCGGGTTTCACACAGGTCCCTGGCAAAATGGAGTGTGTTATCATAATTAGATGTGATAAAGAGCACACTGAACAAGATAGACAAAACAAACAACATTATAAAGAATGAAATAAAAAATACATTTTTTATTATTGTAAAATTAAAAATATCAAGACAAAAAAATTATACAAAAACCCCAAAAAAATTTGGGCATTTGAAAATTTAACAAGGGTTTAGTTAAAATCATAAAAAAAAATCAAGTGAACAAAATTTAAAAATTTTAACATCGAAAACAATTTTTACCCCAGGCGACCTTGAGAAAGGGGTGTGCTGCCCCAACACATGTTTCACTCTGCGCTTCTTCAATTTGTTTTGATAAGATGGAGCTCCGCACTTAGATAAACACCCTGCTCTCACTCATGCTTTTTGTTGAGCATGAATAAGGAACTGATATGCTAATCACTGCTACAGAACTACACACAGCCTGACCAGAAAGAAACAGGATGCATGAATGTAAAGTTTTTTTGGGCTCTTTGAGACAGTATGGCAAGACAACCGCTTTAAAGTTGTTGTCTCACTTAAGACATTGATGTCATATCACTAGGATGTCACATCTGGGAACAGCACATTTTTTAAAACAAACCTTTAAATCTCTCTGTTCTGAATGGAGAAGTGGTGGGGACTCTCCCACTGAAAAGTTTTGGGCTCATTCTAGGATAGGTCATCAATGTGGGATAGGTGCAGGTTCCATGTCTGGGACCAGCAATTATCTGACATTGATGGCATATTCTAGTGATATGGGCTCAACATCTGAAATGAGACAACCCATTTAAATAGAACTAAACTGTAATGTCCGACACAGCACATGCATGTGGACTTTGGTGAATCAGGTACTGCCTTAAAGGGACCATGGCACTTTTTTTTCTGTTAAATTAGTGAATTTTTCGAACCCACACCACTAAAATACGGAAGGCCCATATAGTGGAGGTCACTTGGTCAGTGGACTGACATATGTTTCGAAATAAAAGTACACATAACAATAACAGCAGCACACAAAAATAGAATACGTTGAAAAAAACTTTCTGCTTTAAAAAAAAAACGAAAGTTTTATGAGGTTCTTTGTTCACACTTTTGCGCAAAATTTGCTTAAGCCCACCTTGACCCTTTAAACGAGACCTCAAAGCAGATGGGGCCTACAAATACACTACAAAAATTTCGTGTTTTTTTTAAAAACAGAAGGTTTTTTTTAATGTATTTTATTTTTGTGTGCTGCTGTTATTGTTTTGTGATTTTTAGAAAATTTCAACCGTCCCCAGCGTGCATCTAAAAAAAGTAAACACAGTTTTAAAAAAAATGGGCAAAAGTATGAAATGGCAAAAAAATATAGAATAAATATAAAATTTAAATTTTAAAAATTTTTTGGGATACATTACATGCAAAAAATTTTTCCACCAGGGTTAAAATTTTCATTGTGGGTTGAACCCGAATTTAAAACGAGGAGCCCTTTGGGGAAAGCAAAAAAACAGGTTTTGCCAACTATTTGGGACGTTTGAATACGTCTTTTTTTTGGTTTTTTTTATACCACTCATTCTATCTAAGGATCTGGTAAATTGAATGAGTACAATGTGATCTAAAGGCTGTTTCTAAGGGGGAAATTGGTAAAGAAAAGGAAAAAAAACAGCATTTTCCTATGGTGCAATATCTCAATGGCACAACTTTTTAATTGCAGGATAAAATCAGTATAAAACAAGTTTTGGAAATGAACATCAACCAAGTCCAGATTTATTGTTTTGACCCTTCCCTTTTTTTTTCTATTTCAATCTTTTCCAAAAAGTTAAAAAAAAGCACTTAGGGAGAAAGGGAAAACCTAGTCTGAGTAACTTTTTAGTGTTTTTGTGTTATCCCGGATATTGGAGAAATAAGACTCAGGGGTTCAGATTTCTGACTGCTTCAAAATGAGTCATCAGGGCGGCCAGGCATACGAAAAGGGAAATTTCCCAAAAATTGTCCCACATGCCCAGAACATAACCGCAGAGGGGATTGTAGGGGGGAACACAGTAGAAAAAAATTTTTCCCCTGATGTGGTTGGAAAAACTTTCAAAGTTTAATGTAAACCTGCTTGGAAAAAACATGCATCAATCCTAAAATAAAAATACAAAAGCAAAGCAAGCCAACCATATGTTTTTTTCTGCAGTTAGTCTTCTATGTTTTTTTTAATTTTCGCAAAAACATTTAAGTTTTGTATTTTGCCAAAAATTGGAAAAGCATGCATCCTTTTCTTTACATTTCACAAATACTTGCTACTTTTTTGTTGTCTATCTCATAAAAGCATTTACATTTTGGCGTAATTTTAAAAAATGATGAAAGTTAAAGGGGTAGAAAGTTTGCAACCCTTGTAATAGTGACCTTCCAACCCCTCACTCCCCCCCTCGGAGTCTCCAACCTACCCCTTTTTGTATGGATACTTATGGATATTCTTTGAATTTGAAATAAATACCCCTTGAGGAAGAAATCCAGAGATAATACAGGAACACGTTTACGGACTGCCTTTGGGTGTTTAAAAGGGTTTTCCCAGGACGTGCCTTTAAATCAAAACAAAAAGTAAACAACCCAAAGGCGACGAAAGAGATAGCTGGTCAGACCACAGACCCATGCATAAGGGGGTTTTGGTAAATTTTCACTCACATAACAAATCAACTTGGATTCTTAAAAAACAACAACATTTTTTCCACGAAAGCTTGAAAGCTTCTTAAATGTCCCCTGTCACAGATAAAGCGGGGACATCAGAAAAATCACACTACAACTGTGGTTTCTGTATACAAAAGACAAATATTTCACCCTCCCTTTGAAACTTCTCTTTTCTTGTCTCAGTAAAGCAGATCTACCAAAAATCACACTAATATGGTTTGTATACAAAAGAAACATATTTCTCCCCCGGTCCCTTTGAAAGCTCTTCACCCCTTTCATCAGATAAGAATTTTTCTCTGCAAGGTGCCACAGCTCTTGTCGGGTCGTATCAAATAAAAAAAACTTTTAAGAAACAAAGGGGCAGGAAAGGGAAAGGGCTTTACTTTTCCCGGGCTGCAATTTTTTTAAACACATAATTTTGAAAAGGGATTAAATACCCTTTTTGGAGGACCCACGTCAACATTTCATCGTGGGAAAACCCCTTTAAAATATATATAAACAGCCCATAGTGCCCGCCATCAGTGCCCCCCATAGCGTCCAACATACAGTGCCCCCATAGTAGTACCGGCCCAAAATGCCCACCAAACAAAGCATTGTAAAAGAGCGTCTAAAAATGATTTTTTTTTCTGAAGTATGACAGAGAAAAAACATGCTTTTGTCCTGATTGTGGGGGCCATACAGGGGCACTAAGGGAGACACATGGGCCTTTGGCCGCATGTTGTGCACCTCTGCCTTATGTATCAAACCCTGTTTGAAAATAAGTTTCTTAGTACACATAGGGCAAACCATCTCCCCTATCCAGGGCCCGGGGCACAGGAACTTATTCTCAGTTTTTGAAACTGCATTACCGGCCACAACTGAAAGAGCACAGTGGTATCTGTAACCATGGGGAAAAAAAGCAATCAAAGGTGCAAAAAAGGGCCCGATTAGGAAAGTACATATTTTTTTTAATGACATGTATTTTAAAAATTGCTCATTTTACAGTAATTGGTGATTCCAGCAGCACTTGCTGTGATGGGAATACCCCTTTCAGACTTCCACCGCCAGCTTGTGTTCTTCCACAAAAGTTGAGGGTTTGTCCTCTATTTCTCGGGGATACCCCATTCAAAAAAAAAGCAATAACCAATAAGTAACAAAATTTTTTCAAAACTTGTGAAAATTACAATACTACTGTGAAAATTTAAGCCTTTTCTCCTGATAAAACTTCACTGCACTGAGGTGCAGTGAACATCCATATTATTTCATCCATATATTTGGAGCCCAATGCAAAGTAGGGTTCACTGAACTGTTTTAGAAACATGTCTGTTAGCCCCCCTGGATTATTTTGGTAGTGACCTATTTTGCTGTAGCATGTTAGTCCGCCCTTGTGCACCTTCACAGCTGACATTCACCTCTTACATCAATGGTACATATTGGTTCGAGGTTTCCACAAACTGCACATTTTCAGAAATGCTGCCACCTGGTCCAAAAGCCAATAATCATCCCTTTTTGTAACTCTGATAAATCCCCCCTTTCACCCATGACAACAATGAAGGAAATGTGTGCAGGTAGCCTATCACAGAGCTTATATTTCCACTAAACCAACTTGTGACTTCCTTCATGAGCTACACACGTTCAACTTTAAAGGTAGGAAGTGGTCATAATAATGTGCAGACTCCCACCCCACCTCTGTGTTAAATGCATGTACTAATCTGATTAATCTAGTAGTATGTGTGTGGAATGTATAATGGAAATGTTGTACATATGACGCCTTCTTCCGGTCACAGCCTTGGTTCTCCTGCACTCCTTTTGTAGTGTTACAAGCTATAAGCTGCAGACGCTTGCAAATTCACCACCAGACCTGACTGAAGTAATACCAATCCAGGCCAAACACGACACACTTAAAATGTATTAACTAAAAAAATGTATCTGTTCCGACTTACATACAGAGCATGCCTAGAAAACTCTCCTATAGAAGTCAATAGGACTGAGTCAGTCTTAAAGGGGTTGTCTCACTACATCGATCCATCTTACCTCAGTCCTGTTTTCTTAGTTTCATTTTTTTACCACCTTCTACTAGGGATGCAGTAGAGCCAGGTCTGTAGCTATAGCAACCAGTGCTGGCAGCCTATCAGGAGAGATCAAAAAGGTCTGTAGCTATAGCGACCTGAGGAGCTGATGCAGCTCATACAAGAGGGGATATCTCAGAATAAGTAGAACATTGTTCATGGACACATATTGCAAAGTGACTTGTTTTTGCAAGATCTTTAACAAAAAAAGCAATCCTTGTAGTGAGACGACCCCTTAAGGCTCCTGTGCATGAAGCTGCAATAAAGTATCTCTTTTACTGCTGTTAAAGCAGTGCAGGCAAGAATGCTATCCCCACAATCATATATAGACAACTGAATTGAGAAATCTACAATCAGAAAATAAAAACTGCTAAGAATAAAAGAATATGGATCAGGGTCTTGATTTGAAGTAAAAAAAAAATAAATAAATTGGCTTAAACTTACCCCCCCCTGGGAAGTAGGGGCAGGTACACATGAGTGAGAGGTAGGGGATTATAAATGTAGGATCATAAAACACAGTGGGCGGATGTATGAAAGTTGCTGCATCAGACAGAAATAATGGAGTGTGCCAGATCTGCCATACTCCTAAAGCATTTGTGCCAAAAACAGTAAGCCCGCCCAACAAGACCAACACTTTTGTCTGTGCCACTTAAGAGGGGGCATGTCTATGCCAATTTATACGATATGACACATTTATGTAGCTTTTATGCCCAAAAGTATCTTAATTCATGCATCGTTTTTCATGCCATTTTCAAACTGGTAAGGATAAGACAAAATTAGTCACAGAGTAGGACACTTTTTGGTGCACAGCAGTTTTCATGCAGTGCTTTTGAATATGTTTTTTCGGATCCGAAAAATGTATTCAAAATGCGGTGTGAACATCCCCTTACATACATCTGTTTGATAGTATGTGTCATGAAGACACAGGTCTGCACCAGGACTATAGACACATAATTATAGCAGATTTTTTATTAAGGGTATGTTCACATGGGCTAATTTCGGCGCCCATTTCGCGTCGTCTTTTCGCTCTAATACAGGGAACACCAAAAATTTACGGAATCCAAGTCCAACGCAAATAGCGCCGTGATAATGCTGGCAATGGGCCGGGGCCCCGGCCACCGCACCACGGGATACACGAATCACGCGCCCCCCCCAAATCACCTGGCGTAATTGCGGCCGCCCGGGGTGCCGAAATTATCTTGTAAACATACCTAAGATATTTTACATTTAATTTGTTTTAGTTAAAAACCCCAAGTGGGGGCCCCCACACATTGTTGGATCCAATCCCAATTTTGGTTTTGAATACATGACTCCTGTACAATGCCATATGAAAGCTGTGTGCATGCAGTGCTGGGATGCAGTCGCATCAATCAACTCATTTTGCAAAAAAAACAAAAAGGGATTCTTGAAAATGTGGCCCGGTAACCCCAAAAAAAAAGAAACCGGGTTTTGCATACTGTTGTTTTTGGATACACACAGATTGGAAAAAAATTGGCAAAAGGGATCATTCTTTAGTTTTCCCACATTCGGGTAGAGTTCTCCAGAAACCTCTTACCTTTTTTTTAAAACAATAAGACAAATTTTGCTTTTTTTAATTTTAAGTTTAAAGTTGCAGGGAGCCCCCAATTCTCTTTTTTTTGGTGGTAAAATGACACCATACAAAGGTAACCCCAAATGAATCCATGCAAATTCTTTTTAATAGAAAAAATAATTTCGTCATGGGAAATTTTATCTGAGGAAAGTTCTTAGGCAAATCCCCTTTTCAGCATCATTAGTTTGTTGGCTCTGTAAGGGCAATCCTCATAAAACATCATGTGTTTCTGTTGATATGTGAATGTTTCAAATTTTTACTATGTACACTGAATGGATTCCTTATTAGAGACACCTGCTGTATATACTAATTTTCCCCTTAGGGGAAAGAAACACGTAAACCGTTTTTGTACAAAAACAAAATAGCATTTTTAAAAATTTGAACCACATTAAACAGGGAAAACAAATCGAGCAACTTAAAAAGAGCAAATTAACATCCCCGGGGGGCCAAAATGTAAAAAACCCCCAACCTTAGGGAAATTTTTCTGCTCAATTTTGGGGCTGATTTTGTAAAAAAGGAAAAAAGGGGGGGCCCCTAACCTGGGGATAGGGGGAAAAACTAAAAATGATATAGGTAAAAAACCTAACCCCAAAAACCCTTTTTGGGAACATTGGGGGCAAAGCCCCAAAAAGTAAGAAAAAAAGTTTAAAAAACCCCCTTCCCCCGTCATTTTTAAAGGTTGGTTAACCCCGGTTAAAAATTTTTTTCAATTTTTTTTTTTTTGGGGGGCCCTTTTATTTGTTTGGGTTTTTTTTTCATGAAATTCCCAAAAATATTTTTTTAAAAATTTCTCATTGATTGCAATGTAAAATATTTTCCATAAAACGCCTTTTTTGGGGCCGTTTTTTCCCCCCGCGACATTTAATTGGCTCATCGTTCTTGAGGCCTTTACAACAAATGAAAACCCCCATAGAAACTATGGTTGAGCTTTTTTCGGCGCACAAGCGCTGCTGTGTTCTACACTTTCACTGCAAAATACACCTCATTACGCGTATTTTGAAGCTTATTTTGAAGCGTAAATTTACACGTATAAATTTACACCATTTTAAAAAACCCTTTTAAAAGGAAAAAACCCGTAGGTGATTTATGCGCAAAGGATATAAAAAAGGGGGGAAAAGGGTGGTTGTGAGGATGGGTTTATAAGATTTAAACCCAGAAGAGAAAATCTGTGAAAAAGAAACTGAAAGCCTGCTTACCCCGGCCCAATACAGTGATTGACGTTTGCTCTGTACACACCTGATGCAGGGAAAACTGTCAATCACCGCAAGCAGCGGGGCGTGTGCGAAGGGCAACGCGCGAGCAGCGGGGCTGTATGAGAAAGGACGCTTCGCGAGACGGTGCGTGGTGAGAGGGGCTACATGAGCAGCGGTGCTGTGTAGGATGGCTCCGAGCAGCTTGTTGGGGGTGGAGAAGGCTCGCGAGCAGCAGTGCGTTGGAGAGGGCGGCGCGCGAGCCAGCGGTGCGGGTTTGGGGGGAAGGACGGTATCATAGCAGCGGGGCTGTGTGAGAAACGGCGGGCGGAGCTGGGTGGTGGGGAAGGGGCCGTGCGAGCAGCGTTTGCGTGTGTGAGGGGATGGCCGCGAGCACAGTGCTGGTAGAGGACGGCGTCGCAGCAGCGGGGGGTGTGAGAGGGGCGGCGTCCCGCGAGCAGCGGGCGTGTGTAGGAGGAAAAGGCGTCCCGGGCCCGGGTGCTGTGTGAAGGACGGCCGTCGCGAGCACGTGGCGTGTTGTGAGAGGGCGGCGTCGCAAACAGCGGGCTGTGGAGAGGACCGTCGCGGCACGTGCGTGGTGAAGGAAAGGGGTGGAGCGCAGGCTGGTGAAGGCGGGATCGCGACACGGTCGTGTTTTGAGAGGACGGGTCGCGGTAGCAGGGGGGTGTGAAGGACGGCGTCCCGAGCACGGTGCGTGTGTGAGAGGACGGGTTTTACAGAGCCGGTGGGGTTGAGAAGCGGGGTCGCAGCAGGTGGTTGTTGAAGGACGGCGTCCCCCAGCAGCGGTGGCGTGTGTAGAAAGGGCGCGTCGCGGCACAGTGCGTGTGTGAGAGGGGCGCGCGACGCAGTGCGGTGTGAGAAAGGGCACGTCGCGAGCCAAACAGTGATGTGTGAGAGGACGGGTCCCCGACCAGGCGTGTGGAAGGCAGCGTCGCGAGCGAGTGCGTTGTAGAAACGGCGTCCCCCGAGCCACGGTCTGGGGGGAGAGGCGGATCCCAGCACGTGGTTTTTGAGAGGAAGCGTGCAGCAGCCCCGGGCGTGTGTGAAGGACGGGGTCGCGAGCACGTGCGTTGTGAGAGGACGGTATCACGAGCACAGTGCTGTGTGAGAACGCTCGCGAGCAGCAGGCTTTTGGAGGGGGGACGGCGCGCAGCGCGGGGGGTGTGTAGAGGGGGCTCGCGAGCACGGTGCTGTGTGAAGGACGGCGTCGCGGCAGCGTTTTGCTTGTTTGAGAGGGACGGGATGCAGCAGTTTTTGCGTGTGTAAGGGAGGCGCGCGACAGCTGGGGTTGTGAGAGGACGGGGTCGCGAGCAGCAGTTTTCGGTGGGAGGGTCGGGTCGCGAGCAGCATGCGTTGGGGAGAGGACTTGTTGCACACAGTGCTGTGTAGAGGACGGCGTCGCGAGCAGCGGTGCGTGTGTGAAGGATGGCGCGGAGCGCATGTGTAGTAGAGGATGGCGCGCGAGAGCTGGTAAGTGAAGGAAAAGGCGTCACGACAGATGCGTGGTGAGAGGATGGGGGGTCACGAGCAGCGTTTTCGTGTGTGAGAGGATGGGGCCCCGACAGCAGTGCGGGGGGTGAAGGGCCAGGTCGCGGCAGCAGTGCGTTTGTGAGAGGCAGCATCGCGAGCACGGGGGTGTGGGAAAAGGCGGCTCGCGAACAGCGGGCGGTGTGAGAGGACGGGACAAAAGCAGTGGGGTGGGGGGTTGGGTGAGAGGCGGGGTCACAGCACGGTGGTGTTTTAGAGGGCGTCGCGAGCACTGCGTTTGAAGGGGGAGGCGTCGCAGCAGCGGGCTTGTGGAAGGACGGCTGTGGGGCAAACATCGTGTGGAGAGACGGCATCGCGAGCGCGGTGCGTGTGTGAGGGACGGCCCTGCGGCAGCATGCGTGGGGAGAGGACGGCGTCGCGAGCAACGGGGGTGTTGAAGGACAAAACACGGCCGGGCGTGTGGAGAAACGGCGTCCGACAGCGGGTGCGTGGTGAAGGACCGTCGCGAGCAGGGGGGGTTTTGTGGGAAAGGACCGTCGCGAACAAAAATGGGTTTGTGGAGGAGGGCGTCGCGAGGGCAGTGCGGGTGTGAGAGACAGCGTCGCGAGACAGTTCTGTTGAGGCCGTCGCGAGCAGCATGCGTGTGTGAGGGCAGGGCGCGAGCACAGTTTGCGTTGTGAGAGAACGCGTCGCGAAAACACGGGCGTGGGGGTTGGGGAAAACGGTATCACGAGCAAGTGCGTGTGAAAAGGACACGCGCGAGCACAGTGCTGTGTGAGAGGATTTGGCCGCGAGCACGGTGCTGTGTGAGAGGCGGTATCACGAGCACAGTCGGTGTGAAGGGGCGGCGCGCGAGCCCATCTTTTGTAAGGACAGCGCCCCCCACACGGTGCTTGTGAGGGAAAGGCGTCGCAGCAGCATTGCTTTGTGGAGGACGGCCAAAACGCGAGCAGTGTTTTTGTGTTAAGAATGGCTCCCCCCGAGCAGCAGTGCGTGGTGAGAGACGGCTCGCGAGCGAAATGGGTGTGTGAGGGACTTGTTTTGGGCACAGGGGGTGTTGAAGGACGGGGTCCCCCGACAGCGTGGGTGGAGAGGATGGCGTCCGAGACGGGGGTTAATGAGGGATGGCGTCGCGAGCCAAATTTTAAAAAGAGGGCGGCGTCACGAGCAGCGTGCGTGTGTGAGGGATGGCGTCCGACAGCGGGTACGGTGAGGGAGGGTCGCGAGCAACGGTTCGTGTGTGGAGGACGGCGCGCGGCACAAATGCGTGGGGGGAGAGGACACGTCGCGAGCAGCGGCGTGTGGAAGGACGGCGTCGCGAGCAGCATGGGTTGTGGAGGACGGCCCTCCGACACGGTGCTTGGTGAGAGGACGGTATCAAGAGCATGGTGCGTGGTGAGAGGACGGGCGTCACGAGCACGTGCTGGTAGAGGACGGCGTCGCGAGCAGCGGTGCGTTTGAGGGGACGGGGTCGCGAGCAGCGGTGCGGGTGTGAAGGACGGCTGTGAGCCAGTGGTTTGGAGGGACGGCGTCACGAGCACAGTGCGTGGGGTTTAGAGCCCGCGGCACAGTGCAGTGAGAGGCGCGTTGCGAGCACGGGCGTGGGGGGAGAGATGGCGTCGCGAGCACGTTGCTTTTTTGAGAGGACGGCGTCGCGAGCAGCGTTGCGTGTGTGAGAGGACGGTATCGTGAGCAGCGGTGCGTGTGTGAGAGGACGGCGTCGCGAGCAGCGGTGCGTGTGTGAGAGGACGGCGTCGCGAGCAGCAGTGCGTGTGTGAGAGGACGGCGTCGCGAGCAGCAGTGCGTGTGTGAGAGGACGGCGTCGCGAGCAGCAGTGCGTGTGTGAGAGGACGGCGTCGCGAGCAGTGTTGCGTGTGTGAGAGGATGGCGTCGTGAGCAGCAGTGTTTTATATTTTCTGGAATACACTTATCCTTCAAGTAGCTATATCTCATCTGTAGTCTACATTTTATTTAGGGGGTCTTGTTTGTGATCTAGTGTCTGTGTTTAGCAATCTGTTTTGAAGGGAATCTGTTAGAGACATGCTGGTTCCATCGATGTATCCCTTATTCTGTAAGGTGCAGTAGTTTCAGAGAATTTAGGGTGAAATGTATGAACAGGGCTGAACCAATTTTCTGGCATGATTTGCAGTATAAAAAACTGTTGTTGCCCCTGTCTGACCTATTTTTAAAAGGTGTTTTGCCCAAAACTGCCGCACGCCCAACACCCTCAACAGTTTTTTTTATGCACCAATTTTTAGGGGAGTGTCGTGTTGCATTCATAAGATTAGACACATTTATGATTGTGTCTCGACAGAATGTGGTGCACAAATGTTGTACTAATCCATGCCAATTTTAACCCCTTAAAGAAATTTGACTAACCCATACATCAAGGTCGGGTAGGGGTTCCCGCAACTTGACGTATGGGTATGTCATGGCGATCTTGCGAGCTCACAAGCATGGGAACAGTGGTATATTAACCCGGAGTGAGCTCCTCCTGCCTGCGATCGTCGCAGTGTGTGGCGCTCCGTGCCGCTCACTGATCTCCTGACTGGCAGCCCAGTTGCTTTACTAAAGCATCCAGGCTGTCTGATGAAGTAGCCATGCCCACAATGCATTGTGGGCATGGCGATTGACAGTTGCCATGGAGACCAGTATAGCAGTTCTGCTCTATGCTGGTTTTACTATTAACAGCGAATTGAAGACCGCTCATACAATTCCCCTCTGGGGAAAAGTGAAAAAAAGTAAAACACAAACAAGAAAAATAAAATAAAAACACGTACATCGCCCTTTTCCCCTTTACTAATGCCAATAGACCCAAAAAACATAAAGAATAAAGTACCCATATTTGGTATCGCTGCGTGCGTAATGACCCACCCTATAAATATGTCATGTTAATTAACCCAAACAGTGAAAGCCATAAAAAATAAAAAAGTCACAGAATTGCGATTTTGGTTCATGAAGCAGCAAATAAAATGGAATAAAAAACTCATATAAACACCAAAGTGGTACCAATTAAAACGTCAGTTCATTCTGCAAAAAAAAAAAAACCCTTACACAGTTCTGTATATGAAAAATATAAAAGTTGTGGCTATCCCAAGACAGAGATGGATAAATATTGTTTTACACAATAAAAATAATTTTTTTAAAAATCACCATAATCATCTTGACCCAGGGCGTAAAAGTAACTTGTCACGGATACTGCACAGTGAGCGCTGTTAAAAATAAAAAAAAACACTACTAGGATTGCAGCATTTTCTTCACCCTGCCTTCCAAAAAATGGATTTAAAAGCGATCAAAAAACCTTGTCCCCCCAAATATGATACCAATAAAATTGTCAACTCATCCTGCAAAAAACAAGCTGCTATACAGCTCCGTACACAGAAAAAAAAAAAAGTTATGGCTCTCAGACTGCGGCGATGCAAAAATGTGTCCTCCTTTTTGAATAAAGGTGTTTTTATTGTGTAAAAGCAGTAAAACATAAAAAAATACAAATTGAGTATTGCTGTAATTGTATCAACCTGCTGAGTAAAGCCAGCATGTCAGTTATACTAAACGGAGACCGCTGTAAAAAATAAAAATAAAAAACACTACCAGGAATGCTGTATTTTTTTCAAAATGCCTCACAAAAACCTTAATAAAAAGTGATCAAAGTGTCATATGCCCCCATAATGGTATCAATAAAAACATCAACTCATCCCGCAAAAAACAAGCCCATAATCAGCTCCATATACAGAAAAGTAAAAAACGTTATGGCTGTCAGACTATGACAACATACAAATGCAATTTTTTATAAACGCATTTCTATTGTGTAAAAGTAATAAAACATAAAAAACTGCATCCAATTATAACATTGTAATTGTACCGAACCACATAGTTAAGTTATCCTGTCATTTACACTCCACGGCGAACGCTGTAAAAACCCAAAATATTCAATACACCACTAGATGAGATCCCTGAGGGGTGTTGAATCCAAAATGGGGCGACTACTGGAAGGTTTCAACCTGTTTGGTACTTTGGGGGCTTTGCAAATGTGACTGGCCCCACCAAAATCTGCTTTTCCAAAGCCAAATAGCGCTCCCTCCCTTGTACGCTCTGACATGCGCCCAAACAGCAGTTTACACCCACATGTAAAGTATTGCCGAACTTGGAAGAAATTGTGTAACGAATGTTTAGGTGCTTTTTTTCAAGGATTCCAGGTAAAAAATTAACCATTTTCAGCTAAAATTGCAGATTGTTGGAAAAAATTATTTTTGTTTATTTTCAGAGCCAAACGCTAAAAAATTTGTGAAACCCCTGTGGGGTCTATATACTCACTACACTGGGATATTTTCCCTTTTAAGGGGTTTATGGTTTCTAATATAGGATATTTTTAGGGTTGTTTCTAAGTTTTAGTGCTTTAATGTGTCCACAAACCTGAAATGGCTCCTAAATAAAATCATAATGAATATGAGACCCCAGAGTCCGGTAGGTGCTCCTCCTATTCTGAGGCTTGTGGTTGAGCCAAATACTGCACTAGGGCTACATATGGGATATCTCTAAAAATGGCAGACCTGGGGGAATTGATGTTGAGTTTCATTTACCTGGTCATATCTACCATGTTCTTGTGAATAATGGATAAAAATTGAAATCTGCAAAAAAAAGTGAAATTTTGAAATTTTACCTTCACTTTACTTTAATTTCTATGAAATAGCTAAAGGGTTAACAAACTTCCTAAATGATTTTTTAAATACTTTAAGGGGTCTAGTTTCTTGGAGTCTTTTTTGGCGCATGTTTTTGCTGAGACACTTTCATACATACTCACAAATGCTATACTAACTTACTGAGAAGTATGACTCAAATCTGGCAATTTGCAGTCTGCTCTGCAAGAGAGGAGTCCAGCTTATTTTTGAATCTTGAAAATTTTATTAAATTTTTGCGTAAGTTAACAAGTACCAAAACATAGCTCAACATATGATTTATTGCCGTGGTATAATATAACAAAACATAACGTAAATCAAAGCATAATACAAAAGAATGCCATATTAATTACAATAATGAGTATTACAAGGATCACAATACAAATATCCAAGGTGTAAACGGGATCAAGAAAAAATTCGGGTATGATAGTCTAGATTCAAGACATGGACCTCAATTTTATTATAGATCAGAGTGACCACTTGTTTAGGTTGCTTTAACCTTAACTATAAAATTAGCGTCTCAGATTATAAAGCTACTCGGAGAAAGGTGAGAGTCCAGATTATTCTTGAGGAGGTGTTAGACTTGCCCACCCGCTGGTCATTCACAGGTTTCTGCCTATTAACAGTAAGGGTATGTACACATGGTGTAATTGCTGGCCGTACTTCAGGGAGTAATTGTGCTGCAATACCCCTGAAGTACGGTCTGCAATTATGTATAGGGGTGTGCAGAGTAGCATAGGATTTGGAGTTTGGTCTGGTTGGAAGCCTGAACTCATTTGGGACCCTGGGAGTCTGAGATCTGAATTAATGAAGTCTGCTCTGGGGTATGAATTAATTATGTTGTTTGGCATAGGGCTCATTTAAAAGTTTAGTATGGCTCCGATAATTTTGCAGTTATGCCTCTGCTTTCATCTTTATAAGTGTCCTTAGGCACTATTGTATATTTCACTGCAGGGGAGTTGCTAGGGTCCTAAAACATCCGGGGCTCGGGCCCTTTGTGTTTTTCTGGGTAGGACTGGGTTCACACAACATTTTTCACGCCTCATTGTGAAACTGTGGAGGGTTTTTTTACAGGAAAAACCTTGTGTTCTGTCACTAATTTTCTGCACATCCCACACGGGATCCCGTCCATCTCCTCAGCAGTCACTGTACAGTAAAAATCACCAATGACAAATTTACTTTTTCAGAACTTCTCACCTTCATAGGGACAATACCCAAAACAGTCACCAAATAATCCACCGATACATGGAGCAAATCTACCAGACAATTTGATTGTTACTAAAAACATTTCCTACAAAACCAAGACCCAAAAAATATTATACATAAGGATCAAATAATCCTGCCAGACCCCACATGTGACTATCAGCTGTACACAGGCTCTGAAGACATATACCACTGCCATATAGTGACCATATAGTGGTAGTTACTAGCTATATGTGGCTCTGCAGACATATAAGTGATTACACTGCAGTTACATTTAGTGACTCACCGGAGACATCATTTCTGATCAGCGTCATTCACGTTCCCTTTTCTTCTCCATCCGGTTCACACGTTCATGCAGATTGTTCCCGGCCAATACTCGTCCCTGAGGATTTGGACACAAAATCTTAGAATCCTCACATTTCCAGCAACTCCTTAATTATAGGTATAGCAGTCCCCTCAGTTAGGTATATGGGGGGGACTGAAGCAGTATATAGGGCGCACTGGAGGTATATGGGGCCACAGGCAGGTATATGGGGGCCCACGGCAGGTATTTGGGGCCACAGGCAGTATATAGGGGGGCACAGGCAGTATATGGGGCCAACGGGCAGTATATGGGGGCACTGAGGCAGTATATAGGGGCCAAAAGAAGGTATATAGGGGCACTGAGGCAGAATATAGGGGCACTGAGGCAGGTAATAGGGGGGCCCACAGGCAGCATATGGGGGCCACAGGCAGGGATATGGGGGCCACAGGCAGGGATATGGGGGCCACAGGCAGTATATGGGGGCACAGGCAGGTGGGGGCCACAGGCAGGGATATGGGGGCCACAGGCAGTATATGGGGGCCACAGGCAGCATATGGGGGGCACAGGCAGCATATGGGGGGCACAGGCAGGCATTATAGGGGCCACAGGCAGGGATATGGGGGCCACAGGCAGTAACATGGGGGCCACAGGCAGGGATATGGGGGCCAAGGCAGGCATTATAGGGGCACAGGCGGGGATAGGGGGGCCACAGGCAGGCATATAGGGGAAACAGGCCAGGGATATGGGGGCCACAGGCAGCATATGGGGGCCACAGGCAGGGATAGGGGGGCCCACAGGCAGGGATCAGGGGCCCACAGGCAGGAATAGGGGGGCCCACAGGCAGCATATGGGGGGCACAGGCAGGGATAGGGGGGCCACAGGCAGGCATATGGGGGCCACAGGCAGTATATGGGGGCCACAGGCAGGGATATGGGGGCCACAGGCAGGCATTATAGGGGCACAGGCAGGAATATGGGGCCCAAAGGCAGGCTTATAGGGGCACATGCAGGTTTATAGGGGCACTGAGGCAGGTAAACGCTTTAAAAATAACAACATTAATACTACCTTAACTCCCCCGGCGAGCGCGCTCCGCCCTCCTTCAGCCCGGTTCCCCCGGCAGCTCTCGGGCGCCCGGCCTTTGACGCGCTGTGCGCCCGTGGAGAGGCAGCGCCGCGATGACATCACATCCTCGCGACGCTGCCGGCTGAGGCGACGGGGCCGCGGCCGGTCTCAGCGCTGTGAGGACCCGGCGGCCCGCAGTGTCGGACCCAGAGCCGGTCCGAACTGTCTGCGGAGCAGGGAGCGCTCGCTCTCTGCTCTGCAGAAGCCCGCAGCTGTATGTGCGTCCAGCGGACGCACATGCAGTAAAGGGCCAGTCGGTGCTCCAAGCCCATGGCAGCGGCCTGGAGCCCGGGAGACTCGGGGCACAGGGGTTTTATTCGGGGCCCGAGCCCCGAATAAAAACACCCCTAGCGACGCCCCTGGTTCACTGGTCCCTTAAGTTACAGGGCCTCAGGATTTCAATATTTTTTAACACACAATGTCCCCGGAAAGACCAAAGTATCTTGAAACTACACTTGTACACACAAGTGTAGTGTAAAATTTTACTTCCAACACTCCTTAAAGGGGTGTTGCCAGGACGTGCTTTATCTGCTAAGAAGCAAATGTAAACAAGCCACGCTGAGCTGAGAGAGTGAGAGGGCACAGCCAGAGCACAGAGCCCTCCATAAGGGATCGTGTGAAATGTTCATTCAAATAATCAAACTACAACACCTTTTCTCCACAGCCTCTTTAAAGCTCCGTCATGTTCCCTGTCCTCAGATAAAGCAGGGAGCTACTCAGATAATCACACTACAACTAGTGGATTCTGTATATAAAAGACAACATATTTCTACCCGGTGGCTTGAAAGCTTCTTGAGCTCCCTTTCATCAGATAAGAAGTGTTCTATGCGCAAGCCCGGCCAGCAGCTCTTGTCAGGTCATATCTAATAGAAGCTTTTAAGTAACTAAGGGCAGGTAGGGCAGCCTGTAGCTCTCTCAGACTGCAATTTTTGTAATCACATACATTTAGAAAAGTGATTAAATACCCATTTTGGAGGATCCCACGTCAACATTACATCGTGGCAAAACCCCTTTAATCCGATCTTTCTGAGATCAACTTTACTTACATATGTTATATGGATCTGGCATGATGACTTGGGTAAGGAACTGTATTTGTACTGTACTTCCTATTTTTATCTGGTCTTAGCTTTATTGGCTTTTTTAACTGTAGGTTGTAGGTTGCTAGTACAGCTTCTATTATAGTTGTTTGAAAACTCTAGCTACTGTAGTTTCTGATTGAGTGAAGAGACATTTGTTAGTTTTTTTTTAGCTGGAAATGGTTTATTTTAAGTGTTCCAACATTGCATGGTCTGTCCACTAACACTGCTTCTTTAAGGCTAAAATAGTGTGTCTGAATCTAAAGAGTTGTTTAAATGAATGCATGGAATTCCCAAAGCCATATTTAGTGTGACCAGTCTGACCATACTTTGCTCTCAAGAGAGATGAGGGAGGGCTTTTTAAAATCTTTAGATGCACAACTCGGAATAGTATTGATCCTAAAATATTTACTGTAATCAAGTGCAAGTATTTCCCCTGATATTTATATATAGTGCCAACATATTCTACAGCATTGTGCAAACTATTGCATAAAATGTATGATGCTTCACTGTCATGTTTTATGTTTCAGAGTAAAGTTTACAATGAGACTTATAGGCCCTTTGCTACATATCCTACTATCTGAAGTGAGAACACTCCACATTTTGTCCACATAACGTAAGGGGTTTCCCAGCTTTTATTATGCTCACAGTTTTGTTATTCCTAAAATTCTGTTATATCCATTATACATTGTAGGGTGGCTGTACATGTGAATTACACAGGGATTTAAATGTGTAATATAATAACACATAATATATACAAGCAAATACACTAAACATGAGATAATAGAAACAGAATGGTACTAAAGGAAAGAGGGTCCTGCCTGACAGAGCCTACAATGTAAAGGGGAACAGATAGTCAGTGAGGGTAGAAATTGATTTGCAATTTTTTTAGGGGAGACAAAGTTATTCAGAGCTGTAAACTTTTCTACAGATGTAGATTATCAGATTGTTTTTGAAATTTTGTATGGTACGACGTCTAATGGGAACAGTGCTGGGACAACAGGTAGGTGCTAGGGCGCCACGTCATCTCAGGCAGGAAAGGGGGTGATAGGAGGCATGGAGTGGTCTGCTTTGGGGAAGTGCTATGGGCGACATGTATGAAGGAAGGCGCATCGAAGTGAATTGTCGAGTCTCATTTTCAGTTTATAATGCACCTGACGGTTTTCGTGCGTTCATAAATGGTGTGTAAAGTTCGTGCCAAAATAGCTCTCATTGAAATCTATGATTACCTGCCGTTTTCCCCAGTGTACAATACACACCAGGGAAAAGAACTGACATGTCACGTCTTCCTAAAGCTTGCGCACCAGGAAAAGTGAAAGTCAATGGAAGCCGGCTGTCAGCACTTTTGAAATACGCGCTGGCTAGCGCATACTTCGAAAACACCTGTCATATTGCAGCACATACAGTACGTTCAGCAATGCGCAGTGTGAACATACCCCAACAAACAAAGAAGATTAATTACTTGTTTAATTTGAACTCTGAAGCTTTCCTCTCTATAGATAACATCTCCTGCTCTCATGTCAGTGCAATTAGAAGAGCTGTGAATACAGAGCTGGCATGCTAATCACTGCTATAGAACCACCCACAGCCTAACGAGGAAGAGACAGGATACATGGATCTGTGAAACAACATGGTGAGACAACCCATTTAACTCTTCACAGCTCTGTAGCCTTATGAACTACGGTTTCCAAACGTCTAGCATTCATCTCACTATAACTCGGCTAAGAATAGCAGAGCTAATATGCCAATACAATTTTTTTTTTTATTTTACTAACTAAAAATAAAGCCTAACATATCATGGAAAAAAGGTGGAAAAATTAGTTCAATAACTGTACACAAGAAGGGGTTATAGCGTTCAAACCTGCGTGTACTATGAAAAAGGCACATGTACCTGGTCAGGTAGGGGGGTAAACAGCCCAGTCAAGAACTGGTTAAAATAATACTTATTAATTTGCCCTGCTCCACAGCAGCTTCATTTTTTCACAGTTCCTTTTTACTATCAATAATAAAAAAAAATGTCATGTCCTATGACATCTATTAAGCCCAGGGGTTATTCCTTTAATAGTTTGTCGTTAGAACCCTGATCGGTTAATACATAACCTACAGTGTATTTAACGGCTCTCACTGCCTCACAGCAGCCATATATTCCTAGGCTCACAGCCAAGGGGTTTAAAGCCCACGTGGTTATTTTGCAATCCCTTTCCCAGTAAAAGCTTCATCTCTGTTCTAAATTTAGCCGTTCTCCACAGGAGCAGAGCACTGAATGTAACTGGATTGTTTCAGGAGAAGGAACATTCTCTTTCAACATCTCATCCAATGTGTTAATTAGTGTTTTTCACATAAGTTTTTTCACATTTTTTTTGCCACTAAGCTATAGTGCGTGCACTTGTGGTTTTTTCCTCTATATCAGCAGTCATTCATTCGTTTGTGATTTTGGAGATAGGTTTTGTTTGTATTTAGTAGGTGAAACTGATATTATACATTTGACTCAAATACCTTCCCACAGGTGTGGGCCTATGGTCTCCTTCCATAGCTCTGAATATTAGTACTAGGAAAAATTCCTTTCTGTAACTAGCTTAGGGCTCCATGGACATATCATCTGAGCCTTATGTCTGGTGTGTTCATCAAATGTTTTTATAATACTGATGGCCAAGGCCATACGGGTGAGATGCATTGGTATACCTTTTATTAACTGTATAGGAAAGCACAGACTGCATTTTCTTATACAGACGAGCATTGCCAATGAATGTTTCTCATCTTCTATTTTTTTTTTTTTTTACATTGGGAACCTATGGGCGGCATATACAGATATTGTACCCTCCTTTCAGAGATATACACTAGAAAATCTTCACGCCATATAAGACCAAAAAAAGCCTAACATCAAGTCTGCATAGAGCCTAAGGAGTATCTAAATAGCTGTTATTTCAGTAACTACAGCTGCATCTATTTTTAGCCAAAGAGAATGCGAGACTACTCTGCATATATTAAAATTCATCATTCACAGCTCTGGTGCAGAACAGATATGCATGTGGCACAGAAAAGGGAATAGATTTAATAAGATAAATGGTTGCTGGGAAGCAGTACCAACCTAGACAGGGAATTGAAATTTGTTGGTAGGCTGGAAATATCATTTGGCATCTGTAAAAGATTGCATTTTAAAACTTCAATCTTCTGCTAAGACCTTCAATTAATTAGTAGTAGGCATTAGACACTATTTAGACTCCTGTATCGGCCATTATTAGAATGTTACACCTCCAACACCATTCAATGAGGGAACAAGTTACACGGATAACACCTTAAAATTGTAATTTTTCCTAAACGTGGCATGAAGAGGATATAGGTAAAATTCAAACTAAAATCCACTGGCTTCATATTCCTGTCAAGATCCACAAGGTTTGACATCTATAGAACTGTATTTACAACTGGCTCAGTGAGACGGACCACCCATCCTGCAGTTGTGCAGTATTTTTCTTTTCGCACATTAAGAGCTGGATTACAGAA
Source organism: Phyllomedusa bahiana (assembly GCA_025379985.1). Taxonomy (NCBI): domain Eukaryota; kingdom Metazoa; phylum Chordata; class Amphibia; order Anura; family Hylidae; genus Phyllomedusa; species Phyllomedusa bahiana. The sequence goes on from JAODAL010023218.1 coordinate 62,079, forward strand.
AGGGCAATTGGGACACTTTCCCCAGGGCTTCTGTTATCTCAGGGACCTAGAAGGTCTCCACCAAGGACCTTTTCTGCCTACCCCAGGTCTCTTGATCTAATTGTTTAAAAACACGGAGTAGTTGAAATAAAAAGCAGCACATTTATCAAGGCAGTTGAGCCAGAATTTTGGCACAATTTGCGCCCAAAAAAATGCCGTACATGCTTTACACCACGTTCATGATGTGCTTTGTCCGACAAAAGGATGTGGCCTCAGTAAAAGAGGCGAGACTTAGGGTGACATCTATGAACTTGCCTGTGCCATTTCTTTGGTGTATATTGCGTCAAAGAATTGCTGGCACACTGTTCTATAATGTATGGCCTAAACTGGTGCAATGTGCACCTGGCATGACAAATTTTAATGCGCCTAGAATGTGCAAAAGTTTGGTATGAAACTGCCATACAAAGTTCGGCACATAACATTCTATGCCTCAATATTGAGTGTTATGCGCCAAAAACACTTTCATTCATACAGTCATATTATACACTCCTCTGTATCTATTTAAACCTGAGATTTAGGTGCCAAGCTTCATAGATGTTGCCCTTAGTGTGCACAAAAAAAGCACCAAAATTTTGTCACAGTTAGTAGCATAAAATACTTTTTTAAAAAAGGTATAAAGTTAGACTATACAGTTCTAACATGGTCTAGATTTAACGAAACTATAATAAATGTGGTGCATTGGAAGACTGTCTAGTCTAATATTACACCATCTTACACTGCAATATGCCCGAAGTACACCCCGCAAATACGGTTATTAAGAGTTCTCATTGAGAGTTATGAATACCTGCCATTTTTCCCAGCTTACAATACGCGTCGGGAGAAAGAATGTCAGTGGGAAAGTGAATGCTAGTGGGAGCGATTCAGAAATAAGCGCTGGCCAGTGCGTACTTCTGAAGGAGCAGTCATATAGCGGCACTACCATATGCGCTGCAATACGCTGTGTGAACATACCCTAAGAGTTGATTTTTTCCTACAGTTGTTTTTGCCAATGCAAGGGAAACCTTTGATC